>DWPA01001293.1:0-19212 GCA_018251375.1 Calpodes ethlius | reverse complement strand
AACAATGCCATTTGAAAATAGCCATCCAAGAGGAACGGGACAACATGCCACAAAATGTGATCATGACTCCCATCCAATTGATGAAGAACCGTATGGAAGCAGTAATAAGAGCGAGGGGGGGGGGATAGATGTAATTAAAACAACTTAGGATTTTTTTTTATTTACATGTTTGTTTTATTTAGTTCTTCATACTCCATATAGGGTAAAAATGACTTGTTAAACAAAATAGGAAAAATATGAAGAAAATTATTGAATTTAGAACTTTGACATTAAAATTTAAAAATCACAAATTCCTCACTACTTAATGACGTTTGACATTATTTTTCTAAGTATACACATTTTTCTGATAATTCTCGCAAAACTTGCAAGATATTTCGATATTTTTGATGAGTAATGTATTAACTTAAATAAGTATTACACCAATATGCTAACGTTCTTACAATACAGTTGCTTGGAGTTGTCAAACTGCAAAAAAAATATACCTACTGCCCTCTGTATTTAGGGCGGCGAAGTTTAGAGTATTTTTTTATTTATTGGTATTTTTACAAGCCTATCATAGAATGTAAACGCTTGTAGAAGTTATATTTGACAAAATTAAATAATAAGAAACACTTGACTATTTTAACTATTATAGAGGTCAGTGACAGAATAAGCATGATTAAGACTAAAAAAGTATAAAATTATAGAAAAAAAAAATCCCTATTCTTTATTTAACATTACTTTAAACCAAATATTTTCCGAGATATTAGAAACTTGATAGAAAGAACAACATTGTTTTTTTACTAGTTATATATTTATGAAGGAGTTATCTATTTTACATGTAAAATGATTTAAAAACATGTTATGTTTTCACTAAGTGATTGCAGGTCCTTTCTCTTTTATCATAGCTTTACTCCTCCTTAAAAATTGACTAGGATCAACTATGTCTGGGTTAGTTTCTTCAGCAAAGTCATCCAATCTTTTTCTCAGAAGATCTTTCAGCTCCGTCACGCTGCTGCTAGTCAGGGCCGATATGCCAATCACATCTTGAAATGTAATCAATTGTTCAGGCCTAATTTCTTCAGGCATTGATGTAATAATATTGTTTATATTTGCTAAGGACTCCTTTAGTTTCTTAAATATGTCATCAGCACCTTCTAAATCCATTTTATTAACTGCCAGCACTGCTGGTTTGTTTAAAAGCTCCTTGTCATATAGTTCCAGCTCCTTATTTAAAAGTAGTACCGTCTCTAAGCATGTCCTTGAGGGATGCCTAGGGCTCAATTGAAAACCCTGCACATCAGCTATAAACAACAAAAGCTTTGTCCTTTCAACATGTTTTAAAAACTTATGTCCCAGTCCAATGTTCATGTGTGCACCTTCGATTAGACCCGGCAAGTCAGCAATAGATATTTGTCTCAAATCCTTAAACTGTATAATACCTTTATTTGGTTTAATAGTTGTAAATGGAAAGTTAGCTATTCGAGGTTTTGCTTTTGATATAGCCTTTAGTAGAGAACTTTTACCAGCGTTTGGGAACCCTACAAGTCCAATATCAGCAATTAATTTTAAGTCTAACCTAACGTGGTGAATTTGACCAAAGTGGCCTAAGAAATTGTTATCAGGGGTACCGCCAGGACCACCTCTTGCTAAAATAACTGTTTCTCCTTCCTTGTCTATTGTACCTAAAACTTTCCCGTCTTCCTTGTATATTGTTAGACCGAGTGGTACTTCTAGTTTCACATCATTGCCAGGTTTTCCGACAATTTGAGTTTTCCGGCTATCTTCACCATGACCGGCGCTTATAGTTCTCGCTCTGTGTTTGTTCATTATACTTCTGAGATTAGCATCTTCTTTGCCGATACAGTAAACGCAGCCTCCTTGACCGCCAAGTCCTCCATACTTTGGCAACCCGGTACCACCAGTTCCCCCTTTTACATGAAGTCGTACTGTATCAATAAACTTGCTTTTGAGGTAATTCCGTGGCCGTTTTATCTCTTTTAGAACAAATAAAGTCCTCGATATGAAAACCATGCTGACATTAATTCATATATCCATAACTCTATGAAAATTAAGTATTTGATAATAATACTTCCTCAGTTTTACCTTTTAATTCATTTATTTTGAATTTAAAACCTAATTTTAATGTCATTGATAAAAATGACATTAGGATTGTGTCATTGTCATACAATTGACATTATTCAGATTCTACAGACTTGAAACAGTTATTAAGTATAGTTTATTTATTATTATATACATGTTGTAATATATAATAATATATCATATCAAAATATAAGAGGATGTTATAAGATGTAAAATTGATTTTAGTAATGAGTGTAAAACTAAGATTTTGTTAACCTTCATAAGAAATAAAGACTGTTTTATATTTTATTTCAAAGATAATGGAGATTTATGAACCATTTAAAAAAAAATCTACATATCCCTGTCATTAGTGGGATTAGTGAACAAAAAGTTCAAGTCTTCAGCTTCGCCTGTCGTTTAACAGTGTACCTTGAGCAGGGAACTTTAGCAGATACTGGAAGATGAGTGGGGTTTCTTACGAGAATTGTTTATTTCTTTGTAACCGGCTGGCAGGTAGGCAAACGGTTCATTTGATGGTAGGCAGTCATCGTTGTCCATGGTCTCCGTCCGTAAAATAGTTACATTGGCGCTCAATGAAAATGAAGTGTCGTACATGGATAGTAGAGTAGTACTGAAGATTCTATAAAAATGAACGTTCCTCTTTCAAGTAATCTACTATTGTTAGACATCACTTGAACTTAAGTATCTTTCTCATAGAGTTGATAAACAGAGTATCCATCATACTATGCTTGAAATTTTACTCGAGAATTGTTTACTCCACTCTGAATTTTATAAAACTTTCACGTTCAAAGTAGTCGTTTGCGTCGTAGTATTACACATAGAAGAGTGTATCGACGGAAACAGTCTCGCGTTTCAGAGGCTTGGAATTGAATGGGAGGAAAGCAAATAAAACATGGGAATTTTATCAGAGTCGCTTTATTGTCATTCACAAGTGCATCCACTAGTCGTTACTCGCTACCGTCCACCGTCCACCGAGCCGTGGCCGGGTGGCAACTCTACGCTACGGTATACGTACGGTGATACATGGCTTCATTAAATAAATATTGTGTTTCAACTGTCGTCAGTCGCGGTAACATCCCAAGGAAAAATTTAAATAGATACAAATATACACATTTAATTGCCTCTTTGCAAGTAAATAAATATTTGATCAACAACCAATAACATTCATAATTTAAATGATAATTGTGTATATGTTTTACTTCCATATTAGTAATAAAGGTAGTTTATTTAAGCGTTTCGTCTACTAATATTATGAAGCACGGGACGTCCCTGAAACATTGTTGGACAATCAATTATCAGCTTACTTGTAAAGAAACACGTGAATGTGAACGTTAACTTAAGAAACAGTTACATACCCTCGTATTCACAAACAACCCTACGAGTGTTGTGTAGTGTGTATTACTACAACTGCTCACGAACGCATACGGTCATTAAAAACATTTTATAAACAATGGTCGAGTGGAATCTAACACAATACGTTTCTCAATTGACACGTACATAAAGTAGCTGCAGAGCTATATTACGGAATGCCTACTCCGCTCATGATTCATGGTCAAATATTTGCTATCTTTGTCTTTGGCATCGTTCAAGAAACTAGAGTGAAGAAGACGCCGCATCAAATGAACCAATCACAAGTCTGCAAAGAGCCGTATTCTTCTAGCTAAGTAATACTTGAGTGTTGTTTATAAAATGAATGACGTGACGAGCGCACTGAGAAATAGTTACTCGGGAAAGTAATGTTCTTGAATACGTGGATTTGTAAAGTAATTGGACGCGTCGTACAAAGGTCCCGCGGTCTCCATGACGGACAGACATTAACAAAAACAACCAAACAACTAACCGACTACTTACAATAACTACTTATCGATAAGCTCTTCTATATTGGAATGTTGTTATCGTCGTTGGCGGTTTAAATACACCCCCGTTATAAAATAATCACAAAGATTATTTTCGTCAGTTTAATACACTTATTGGAATAAGTTATCAAGAATGAAGGGATCAATCAGCTAATATAACAGGAGCTAAGATAATTTACGCTGACAAATCGTTTTCTTACTGTTTGCTTGCTGTTACATAGTAGCCTTAAAGGCTACCTTGAAATGGTTACACATTACATACGTCTACTGCGTCTAATTATACGAGGATACAAACATTATGAGTGTAGATTCTTAGTTTTATTTGCAGATAATGCACATAGTTGGAAACCGAAATTTATTTAAACTTTCTACCCACATTTCGACCTTACCGCTGTGCAGCCAACGATCGTAGCAACCAAATAACATAAATCATTATCAATATACTTTTTACACAATAACACAGTTCTCCGCGGCCAGGCTCGCGGCCGAAGGATGGCCGTTGCCTTATTGTGACGCATTCCATTTTGTCTACGTCAACACGAGGAAATTCAGTTATACATTAAATAATAGTAAAGGTAACACCACACTACACTATCTATACAAAATGTATAATAGCAAGGAAATGTGCGTGAAATAAATATATTTCTAAATTTAGATATATTAAAAACTATTTCAAATCTAAGGTTAATTAAGTCTCGTTAGTATGACTCTAAATATATTAAAGTATGATTTATTATTTAACGACACACGTACATCCTGACATCGAAAACTGCGGAGCGTTAACCCGGCAACGTCGGCAATGCGTTGCGTTGCCGCGTTGTTGCACCGCAGTGTTGTGACCCGTTACAAGTGGCCTTGTTCAAAACAGCGACAGTCAATCGTGTAATGTGCGATACATTTCCTACTGTGTTAAATTTTTCAGTCGACTTTAGGCAAGTAAAAGTTTGTGGAGGTAAATCAGGTACACTGGCTCATATTAATACTTTGTTTACATCGATTGGGAAGTAGCAAGCGCATGTTCAGTGGCCACTGCGACCCGTGAATATCTTAGTTCAATTCGAGTCGCATACTGTCAAAAGTTGGTCTCGAGTTGCCACTCCCTGAGGCTGAAATTAAGCGTCTAATTTCTAAACAATATTAAGGTCGTGACATTAGTCAATGCCACACATTCATGGTTACATTATTATAATAATTACAGTAAGCCAGAGAGCCCAGATACAAAGTTTACATAATGAGCCAACGAAGACAATAACACAACAACAATACCAATTGTCTGTAAGTTATATCGTATATTTTAAATTATTCAGTGTAAGATTTCCCTTTCAATGTTTATAACATTTTTTTTTATTTTGATCAAATCATATAGTTTAAGTAACTACATGATCATTACTAAACGTGTAGACACATTATATTCATTTGTCAGGTTCACACGTTTCGATAGATTTTAATATATTATTACATTATGACTGAAATTGACTTCGTAAACTTGACAATATAGTCATCTCATTACACGAGCTTTTAAATCCCAGCTTCGTCCCTGTCAACGGTGTGTAGTTCCTAATTTAAATATTTTTATATTAAAAATCTATATTTTATACATTTACTTATAAACTTCAAAGTCTTATTGTAAAATTTGTGCTTCGGATCACAACCGAGCCTCGCTCCAGCCGGTGTAACGCACTCAACACTAACGTGAGGGATTCGGGTCTAATATAAACGTTGTCACACTGCGACAGTCTAACACTGATCTTGGTGGCGTATCGCGTGACACGACAACGTGAAGTGCAGTTCACTAAAATTAACATATCGGAAGTAGCTCCGGCTAGGCTACGGGCTCATCTATCTCGCAACATGGAGTCCCAACCTCGAACGTTGAGTCCTCGAAGGCGACTTCAAATAAACCCTCAACGACGAACCAGTGGACTGGAGGTATCATTACAACTTATCGGCTATACAAAATATTAGATCAGACTGAAAAATATTCCTATACATAAATGTCGTGTTCGCATCTACCGTGTCCGTCTACTCTACACAATTCCTATGTTGTGCATTAATAAAGTTTACCGACTCCGCTTCACGTCCAAAACAGAATAGAATATTAAAAATGTTCCTAGTTTTATATTAAGTAATAAATAATAAAAAAGTTATCACGTACATATTTACATCGGGTATACGTATCAATTCCAGCGAGTCGTACAGACGATCGACCTATTCTGCAATTTCACATGTCAAACTCACAGCTGGTCCGTGAGGTTACTGCGTGAAGAGTGTTACGGTCAATGAGTTACAAAATGGTGATTTTAGCGGGAAACGAAACGGTAATGCATGGTAATGCATCCATTACCATGATGATTATTACAATAATATCACTGTGGAGCCGCTCGTAAGTTACATTCGTGAGATTCGAAAATTACTGCGGCGGAAGCTATCCAACGCGAGGTCCACCGAACTCTTAATCTCGTCTCGATTCAACTGTTCAGTTCTAGCTGTAAACCTTTTTTTTTTGTGTAAAGGTTCAGTGCATATCGAGGCGAGTCACGGCGTCCCATCGCAGCCTCGGATACAGAGTATGGACTTACTACATAACATTAAGAAAACTTTGTGATGAGTAGGTAAAAAGATCTGTCGTCCACAATCCAACTGTACCATAAGATTCAATATCTACCGGCTGACAGATGTATGTACGAACGTTAGACAATATTAAAGTATTATTCGTTAATGACATCGTATTCGCGAGCAGCGCCGCGGCAATTCATTAGAGTTGACCGTCAGTACCCTCTGTGATAGTGCCGGAGATAATTCTACGAAAAGATTAGCTCTACGTGCAGCTGAATACTGTCCTACTAAGTACTGCCTGTCTCCGCGTGTCGCCCACGCAGGATGCCCGAGGCTTCGCGCGCTGAACGGTCGACCGGACCGTTCCTCCAACATATAGGCATTAAAATTAACTTTCAATAGACGCGTATACATGTATTCCACGTTATAATCGACAGTCAGTGATAAAAAATCGACAATGCCTCGATATTCTTAGAAGACAAAATTTTAATTTTTGTAATACTTTTAGCTATTTTTTCACAGCAGCTTCGAGATGCCGTGATCCGGGTCGAAGCTGACCGTCAGTAGAATTATCCCCAGTACTCTCCGAGTCGCCGGACGGTACGTCGCGATACAGTATTAACTTACTTGTATATACACATGTTTCGCACGACTCGAACGTACACAACGCATTCCTGTCTTCACTATTTTTATTTTACCTACATATTATTTCATCTGACAACACTGAAGTTCCGGCCGTACAGTTCACACTCGTGGACCAGATCCAAATAAAATTTTAAATTATTTTATTCTATACATACTATTTCCTTTTCAAAGAAACGTTTAAAAGAACAGCTACATTAATTGTTCCCCTTGCGAGAGTGGCAAGCATTTTGCAATATACATTGGCTACGTAACGTACAAGTAAAAATAAAGTTATTAAATAAATTAATAATTCGTTGTTAAATTAAATTATACACAGAGATGATTAAGTCAATTCGTTTTGTAAACTTGAAGCCCTAGCGCGTGGTCAATGTACAGTAAGTATCTAATACTTAAATGTAATTACCACGGTGCTGGGTCTTATTCGGGGCGCATTTCTTCATTGTAATGTATGATCTACTAACAGATATATATTTAATGCAGTCATTACGAGACAAGCGGCAACGCGATGACGTATGAGTCTGTAAAAACAGGCCATGAAACTAACTAAGCAGCGTTCATTGAAGTACAAGTTACGCTTGATTCGCACGGGGACTCGCGACGCGTTCTTTATACGTATGCGGTCGTAGTGACCACCATCGGTCGAACTTCGACCGCATCCGTCAAAAACGCACCGCGCAGTCGCCGTGTGAACGTACACTAGGAGTAACTGTACGTTTACGTAACAAAATCCGATATTATTTAACTATTTCAGTTTGTAGTAAATTATTGTATAGACTGGAGACATACAAGTGTAAAAACATCAAAAGTGAATTAACAATAAAGGAAAGACGTACAAAGAAGGAACACTTCCCGACCCGTGTCGCCCCTCCCGCACCCGCTGCCCCCGCACGACAATCCCCGTCTTATATTTACAGCACGCGTCACCGTAACGATTAATACGACGATGTGTCGATCGGAATAAAGAATAACAAATGGCATAGATTCAAAATAAGCAATTCGAGACTGCTCCTCAGTCTATAGTTAAAAACGTTATCAAATATTATAATAAAATTATTTAACTCTGGTTTCACTTTTCAATGTGCAATAATTTTAAAACGACACCGGCCCGGCGCCGCCTTCCTCGTGCCGAGGACGACACGTATCTTGCCACCGTAAATGTTGCCACATTTGAGATAATAAAAAAGAAAAATAGGAATATGTTAAGTACAATTTACACGATAATTGGTTTTCCCAAATAAACATACTTAGATTTTGTAAATATTATAACAAAATGTAGAAGCACATTCTACTATTATATTTTCAAAGCCAAGAGGGGTCTCTGAGAATTACTTGGATATCGAAAAAAAGAATTATGAATGAATATGGCAACACCGATTACATCGTAGACATGACGCAGACTATACGTGTCGGCTCCGCAGAGTCAGGCGGTGGTCCTTCGAGCCGGTATCAGTTGTGCGCCGCCCGCCGCCCCTGCATGTACCCCTCCCACCGCTTGGCGGTGTCGATGAGGATGGGGTCGGGGTCGAGCCCGGCCAGCAGGTACAGCTGGTTAACGTGCGTGGCGTGGTAGTCCCAGCGCGCCACGTTGGGGCTCACCCCGAGCGTGAAGTGTCGCAGGTCGTAGAAGCTCCCGCTGCCCGTGTCGAACAGCGGCAGCAGCGTCTTCAGCGACGTCATCCCGTCGTCGAACATCCGCTTGGCCACCGAGATGGAGTTCTCGCCCTCGATCACGTGCAGGTCGTACAGCCCCAGCAGCGTGTAGATGAACCCGTTCAGCACGAACAGGGGCGGCGTCGTAGGGTACTCCTCGTACCTGCGACACAATTCTATCATGTATATTATATTCTTGACATTTGAATGAAGTAGATGGACATAAATGAAACATATATTATTAATAATGATGTCGGAAGTCGCTAAGTTTTATATCACAACATTATTTCCAAACTTCCCCTGTCAGACCACTGATTAAATGAACCGTGATGAGGAGCGGCCGGAGTGACTAGGACATGTAGAGTCTACTGACCAGATGTACTTGCTGTGCATCCAGGTGGCCTTGACCCCGCCGGCGGCGACGGGCACGTCCAGCAGCTGCAGCGCGCGCTGCGCCGCCCGCAGGTACGCGCCGTCCCCGCTGCGGTAGTAGGCGCGCGACAGCAGCGAGATCGCGTGCCCCTGTGACATCGCCGAGTGCCTGCATGCACACACAACAACTTATGTAATATACAACTTGTGTGTATACTAATATAATAGATGCAAACGTGTGTTTATTTGTCGTTCTTTCGTGGCATAACGGAGCAACCTTATGGTATGATTTTTCGTGTGGACATAGCTGTGAAGATGAAGAGTGCCATAGGCTTTTCACCGCGAAAATATATCTCATTTATGTAGAAAGACCGAGTCTGATTAATAATTCTGTCAAATTAAAGAGAGTATTTAACAACAAAGCGTTGCCTGGCAACCAATGATAGAAAGATATTGACAGCCTTTTTATTGCTATTCTATTGTCATACGCGAGCGAAGCCGCGGGCAACATCTAATATCATATAAATGCGTTAACTAAAGTTTGCTAGTTTTAAAAACTCATTTATGAGATTTTATCACGTATGTAGTATATTTTAAATTTTGATTTAAATACTATACTATTGCAAAGACGTATTGACTTTCAATGTCGAGTGCAGAACGAGTTTCAAAAAAATATCGTGCTTTACTCTATAGTAAAAACAGAACTACAACTATCTCTGTCTCGCTCATCGTCAGTGTAACGTCAGCCCGTTGAGTTTATGCACAAAAACACGACACCGGCGTAACGTGTGAACCTTTGAGATGAGACATACAATCTTTCTGCTAGTTTTAGTTAATCTAGCGAGCGTGTAGTCTAACTGGTAGTGAACCTTACCAGATACAAGAACAGATTCCCGGCTGGAAGTCGTTAGTAGAAAGATATTTTGAAAATAATAATTTATCTATACATATAAATAAAATTGAAGTGTCTGTTTGTAATATTAAAATAATCGCTGTTTACTATATGCATGTATATGTACATACGGTACACACACCAAAAAACATTTTTAATATTTTCGTCTGTCCGTCTGTTCGTTCTGGCTAATTTCTGAAGTGGCTGGACCGTTTTTTGACAGGACCATTATTGATAGGTAGGTGATGTAATAAGGAGTAACTTAGGCCACTAAAACAAAATAAAACACTTTTTTTTAGATACATGCGGACAAAGTCGCGGACACAGCTCAATCGTTCGTGGTGTAGAACTCACTCAAGTTTGGTGGTGAGACGGAATAGATAAATGTAAGGTCTACTGAGGTCCCCTTCGCGTGGTGCATTGATTAATTGATTAGTTCGCTTAGATTTAATTGATTAATACCAATGTATTAATTGATTTGTTAGCTCCTCGATTCCAGTGGCTAAACAACTAAGGCGGTTATTCGTCGGAATGTGGCGTAAAACGCACTCAATAAGGTATGCAGTAACATAAATGGGACACGCGAATTCTGAGTGGCGCTAGCCGATATTTTAAGACTATTTTAAAATACACGTATGCAATTTCAAAATGGGTACATCCACGAGGTGTTTGGTCTCATAACGTGTGATGTAAACATCACGGGTTAACGATTTGTTACAGTCATGACCGAGCAGAAGCAGTGATAGTCTAGTGGTTCGAACTTGGAGGCGTGATTTCGAATCCTGCACCCACCTCTAATTTTTAAAAGGTTATTACGTATTTTAAGTTAATTATCACTTGTTTCGGTGAAGTAAAACTTCGTGAGGAAACCCGCACACCCAAGAGTCCACCACAAGGTTCTCGAAGGTGTGTGTAGTCCCTCAATCTGGACTTGGCCAACGTGGTGGATTATGGACTGTACCCCTCACATTTTGGGAGGAAACCCGAGTCCAGCAGTTGAACGGTTATGGGTTGTGATTATGACAAAGCACCTGGATCAAATTACTAACGTGTAATTTTGACAGAACACCCTTATCCATCGAATGAAAAAATTCAGGATAACTTAAGTTTAAAATCGTATAACATACTAACGTCTCGGCTTAAACTCCGCCGACGTCGTAAACCAACAAATATGATGTATACCGTTACACTTCTATTAATACCTCATATCCTGTATCATATTCATTGAAGTCGTGTTTGAATTCTTCGTAAAGACGGAACGGATCGCGTGGAAAATTCGACTTAACCGCCAAAAGCTTAAGGATAGATTTATATCGGCAGCGGTCGGCCCCGTTAACGAGCATACCTAATTAAATCGGCAGCCATGCGCGCGCGCAATAAAATCGAGACATAAACCGTAACGCGGCGCGACTCGCCGCGATACTAATTTATTGCGCCGCGCCATCTGCTTGCGCTCATATAATATTCATTAAGGTTCATCCTGAGGCGCGGCTCGCCGATTAAATAATAGCTTCCCGTATCTATATTCGCCCATTCATAGAGCAAAGACTACAGTAGGTATTTCTCATCTGTTTACCGATCGATTTCCTTTTTTATTTTTGTTTGGTAGCGGTCAACTAGTTTTAGGCAGGGATTCCACACGAGATGTGCTCGGCACCGAGGCGGTGCGCGAGAAAAATCCAAAGGGATCCAAAACCAATAGGATTACTGTATCACACCAGGTTAGAAAAATGAAGTGATTTTATTTGGTATTTTTTTATCTTTTTAAGAATATATTTTGAAGTTCGAAGAGGAAGTATTTTTTGATCAACTAGATTAGACAACTTTCGTTGCTATGGTAACCGATACCCCAGCGAAGCGTGGATGCGTTTATTTGACGGATATAAATGAGTAACCAGTACAGTATTGAGGCGTCATACAATGTGTTTTCTAATAACTAAATACCTACATCTCCAATAAATCTTATTTTCATAATTTAGACAACGTTATTTTAACCTTTAACGACGTTATAGTGTAATGTGCGAAGTTCTTCATAAATACACAAAAACTATACTTCCCCATTACGTGAGCAATGCTAACAGGAAAGAATCGGCCGGCTCCGGCCACTCGCCAGCTGTTAACTAAATATATCGCCCGTTATCTATTGAACTACATTATGATATTACTAACAGACAAACCACCAGACATCGACAGGGCTGGCGCATACGCACAATTGTATAATTTGCGCTCGTGATTCCATATTATCACTCACGCACTCAATCGTATTGCACAATCTAAATTCTTTTGGAATTCTTAAATGTAATCCAGCCGCATTTTTTCGTGAATGCGTCATTATTAAGATAACAATACATAAACAATTTTAATAAGTTACTGAGCCATCTCAAACCACAGTCAAATTGGTTTAGCCGTTGTGGAATTTAAGTACATTGAGCCCACATATTTTTTCCGATTTATGAAAAACAAAATACGTTAATCTCATGTTGATAACTTTAAGCATGTATTCATTACATTAACGGGATCCAGTCGCGGCCACACCGACAGCCCTGCGTTTACATTAGCGTGCAAGATAAGCGGCGGCCAAGTGTCACGTGGGGCCGCGCGAACACACCATTATAAATCCGTTTGCGTACCTCTTCCTACCTGTACACCTCACCCGGCCGGGTCATAGTTACATTCGATTCATACCGTCTGCTCCCGAAAATCATTGTCGCCACCATTCAGCGAGGTGTCACCACCAACGCACTCATAATTGTACTATTTGTCTGTTTTTGCTTATTTTAAATAGAAGCCATTTTGTCTGACCGTATGTTCTATCTATAAGACGAGCGTCATAATTTGACCGGTCTTTGTTTACCGAAAAGGCTTAAAGCGGCCACTTCGTAGGCCATAAAAACATATTAAACCGTTTTATATTTTGTATATGTCGCAGTCCATGTCGCGGTTGCAACGATATATCGTGGACACCTTCGCTTCATCTGTGCTCCTTGTGTGCTCTCTAATACCCGCACACTTTTATTAAGTTATAATATAGTTATAGTTATAAGTCTCTGATTTTGTTATTTAAAAAGGTAAAGCCTCCTCACATTATTTACTGATCAATCAACAACACTACTTAACCCGTGTGTTTTACTTACTACTACTTGTCACATAAATATATAACAGTTTTTTTTTTATTCGTGCACTGTGTATGTATTTGTGTATGTACTGACCAGCCGGGCGCTAGATCGGGCACGGCGGGCGCGACCCGGCGGCGCGCGGGCACGGGCCAGCCGCCGCGCGCTCGCTGCCGCGCCACCAGCCAGCGCGCCGCCGCCACCACGTGCGCGCCGTGCGAGCTCGACGACACCGACAGCGCGCCCGCCGCGCCGCCGCCGCGCAGCCACAGACCGCGTATCTGACCACCGATACACGTACACTGTAGTACTGTTCTAGCTTCGATACAAGATCACTGAGCACCCTCACTATGTCACTGATACAAGTTACACGTACTGATCTCTGATTTGTTTTTTTCACAAGATAGACACGAAAAATAAAAATTCTACCTCGCCATTTGTACCGTAGATTCAAATTATACAAAAATCTAATTATGTAGGAATTTTTTAATATGCTCTATTGAGGTGACGTCCACCGGACCACAAAATCGCAATTAATCACATATAAATTTCTATGTCAAATTGAACTTATTGAATGCGAGAAAAAAGGACCAGCTTACTAATGAACGCTTTCCTAAGTTACCTGGCACAGGTTAATTTTATCTCGTCGATAGCTTCACTACACACACAATATAGCAGATTTACCAAATAGTGATCGTTTCGTCGGATCAAGTCATAATAGCACGTTATAGTACATTGGTGAGGGGATGTACTCACAGAGAACTTGTTCCTGGGCGCCTTCCGCTTGGGCCGGTCGAGCAGCGCCCAGCCCTTCTGCATGTCGACGATCAGGTCGCGCGTCAGCCGCCGCCAGCGCTGCTCCGTGCCCACCCCGTAGTACGTGTGCTCCTCCTACCGCCACAACCACTTACAGCACACTCCATACACCATATGCCTACGTCACGTAGAGGTAGTGACCTCTAATGAGCATGAATTACTAATTCTTAATACGGATATTAAGTACCAGTTAGTAATGTTTTCAAAAATTTTATTTCAACTTGTTATCATCGATGTCCTTGCAAAATTAGGCCGACATAAAGTTTGTTATGAGCCGCACAAAATCTCCAATTGTAAGCCTATAAATCAACTACTACGACCCATTGCCGCATTTCGCCGCTACTTTAATGACCGACCCCCTAAACAAGGCGCTTTTCTATTCATGTTCACGCCCGAAAAAGTATGGCGAGTGACATTAGTTTTCTGCGCCAAATGTCATTCCCGTACAATGTCGGGCCGTGAGCGTGAATAGAAATGCGGTTTGTCTTAACGCCTCTAGCGGTACGATGAAATGTGTTGTTGTCCAAGGCTCCTCGACGGTTAGAAAAAAAAAATCCTTGCGATACCATAGACTACTACTAAACCGTTCCTAACGTGTACTCACCTGGGCGTAAATAAGTTGTGTGCTGGTCACGTAGTGCAAATAGAACATCTCCTTCTTATCCTTGTGTTGCAGCACGACCGTCAGCGAGGAGTTGGGCTTCAGTAGCAGGTCCACGCCCAGCACGAAGTCCTGGCTGAGATCGAGCTCGAGGCCGACGCGGCTGGTGGCGAGCGCGCCCGTCGAGAACCGGACCACATTGGCCTTCAGCTCCTCGTCGTACTCCCGGGACATGACGGCGTCCTCACTGACGGTCCAGCGCGGCCGGTGCCGGTCCCCGTCCTCGAGCACGCGGACCCGCGGCGCCGGCTCCGTGATGTTCTTGCTGTAGTGCGCCAGCCCGAACTGGGCGATCTGCGTCGGGTAGAAGAACCCGCGCGGGTCCCACTGCGTCGACACCGGCACCCCCTCGATCCCGCTGATGCATTTGACGCGGTCGCGCACTTCCACGTTGTAGTTCTCGAAGGTGGTGAAGGTGCCCCGCGGGTCGTACTTCTTCTTCGGGTGGTACACCTTGCTGTAGCTGTGCGACCACTCCAACTTTTCGACTCCATCCGTCGATGTTATCTTTCCGTAGATCTGCCGATTTAATCCAACTTCAGGGACGGCAGCAGCAACAAAGAAAACACTTCAACAGACACGCAGGTCATTGATATTAACGATAAGGACTCTCGATGACGACATCTATGTAAAAGTAACTTGTTTTGAACAGATATCGAAAAATAAACAATTTTCAACAGACTATCTAATATTTTCATGATTTTCATTATTATTTCTATAATATCTGCCGGAAATTGAACCTGGGATCGATCTTTTGGCAGCCAAGAATACTACTAACTAAGTTACACGGTCGAGCTGTAATCAAATTGGTAGCTTAAATACCCGACCAAAACTTATAAAGCAGTATTTAAATATAAACTCTGACGGTTTCAATAGTCATATTAAGTTATTACATTAGGTACATTAGTGGTTAGTGTTGGTACTGTAGCCGCTAGCCGCGAGCCGAACCTTTGCCATCGCATGACTTATTCAAATAACGTTGAAAGGCCACGAGTCCAGTTTAATAATAAGTGCGGAGTAATGCTCGTCATGCGATATGTACCTAAACGTACTGCAAACGTACAACCACCTACCTCTCGTTAGAAATATATATATGGATATATCGAACGTCGTGCCTTAAACCGTTACGCGGCATATTAGTAACACGGTACTGATCACTGACGACAGATAAAACAGCCCTTATCCAATCAAGAGGTCCTCGAACCATCTTAAGGAATTAGTTATTATGGATTTTAGATTTTCATGATTTTACTAACACACTAATAGAAATATGCGAGGTTGCGAGGTAGAGATGCAGCGTGTGAGGAAAAATCCACCGATAGGATTTCGCCCTCACGTGAGGCTAGAAAAATGAATTACCAATAGGTACGGTTTATAATACCGAGCCCGATTCCACACCGGCGGCATATAACCATATAACCATTACATTATCTATATATTATAAACCAAATTCTTGCTCGAGTCAGCAGCCAAACAAAAGACCGTGTTCCGACTAAACACTTAGAGCCAGTAATTATTTTCTTCCTCTATCTTCTTTCTTGGAAGTCGACATTTCTGCTGTTTTAAAATACCAGAATAAAATGTTGTCAACGCGACTCACCTCAAAATACTTGCGTATGAATGAGAAGGGTATGTACACCTCGCCGTCGAGGGTGTCGCGGCGGCACCCCACGGAGTACTCCCCGTTGATCGAGCACTCGATGTCCTCGTTGCGGGCCCGCTCGCCGTCCGCGCCGCCGCCGGCCCCCGCGCCCGCGTGCAACAACGACGAGCCGACTGGGGACCGAACGTTACTTCAGACACAGTATTCAGAGAACACTCAATGGACATTGGTAACCCAATTGGTTACTAAATATACCTTAAGAAATACTCTCGATAAAGTTCTTATGAGTTACATTCTCAATATGAATACTAAAAGCGAGGTTTAAGTGATTGCAATAAATTTTAAACTTAGTAATACTGACAACTATTTCATGAGTAGACGTGCAAAAGATGATAATAATATTCTAGTTGAATTGACAGAAATGCTATGCTATAAATTTGAAACGTTAAAGGCATTCTTATGACGAGAGGCCATACAACTTATATGCTTAGGTACTTTAAAGACATGTTTCATATAAAGGCAGGATACTAATAAGTGCTATTTATAATTGTGGGAAGAAAGATGAAGTCTCCTCAGTTTCTTGCCGCTTCTTCCGCCGAGACCACTCACAGGCATAGTCAGCGGAATTGGTTAGAAATATTATCCTCGGGACTAACTAGTTGTTAAATATTACTTATACTGTTGTATTTTTAACGCAATGCCAGATAGTCACAGTAGAGTGCACTGCCTTGTCTTGGCGACAGTAACGACCACACTATACACATGTGTATGTATACTACGCGATAAAGTACTTATATTGACTCAATGCTTCTGCAATGCAATTCCTGTCCCTGTTATCTCCATGATGAGACATAAATCTTGTCAAAATCTTGGCGTGTGAACCGCAAGGTGGGTTCTGGTTGCCAAGATTTCGACAGATAGCGAACCATGTTGGAACAAATTTTGATATTTTACAAAAAATGTGAAGTTTTATACATTTACAGATAAATAAAGTAACGCTAATATACCAGATTTTTGCCTATTAACATGTACGTCGCGACGGAATCCATTGTTTGTTTATGAAAAATATTGTAATGTATACAATTACCTACCTACCAGCATTACGTAGAGAATAATTTGTGTAATTATTATTTCTACTCGTTTCACGTTAACATTTAAATGTAGTTATGTAATAATATATCCTGGACGCCCGCACTACGCTCCAAGTTATTCATAAATTGTCAAGGGGTTACTTCACATGACACTATTTAATAATTTATTTTCTTTGATAAAGGTATTAACAAAACATACCTAATTAAATTTTTTAACCTAGTTTAAAATTTAACTTTCTGAACTTTTGTCGGTGTAGACTAAATGTGTACGAATGTACTATTATTCACTGAGGGATAAAAACTTTAATCAATTTCATGATTATATGAGTTATAAATAGAAAATAAAAGAAAATTGAATCCAGAAACATATTTAACAAATAAACCGAATATTACCGTTTCCTATTACCCTAATAAATGGTATCTACACATAGCGGACGGGACGGGATGGTGACTTAACGGCGGCGCGACGCGTACGGTTGTAATGTAAGTACTAGATAATATGAATAACGTTACAGAGTGCAGTCGCTGTTGGCCGCGTCACGTACATTACAAGTCATCGCATCCCGTTACTCTATCGTCCCATGGCACTCGCTGTGTGCCTTGACCATTCGAATAAACAAGATTAAAATTTGATACATAAGATCGCGCTCGGAAAAGTAATTTTAAAAGTTAACTTGACACCAGCGAACACTGCATTTTCTTTTTTAAAAATACGGTACCTACATACTTTAGAGCGCTTTGTATATGTACAATTATATAACATGGTGGTTACATAATTTTTAAATAGTGGATGATCGACAGTCCTCCTAAGGAGGAGTCGGGTACAAATACAGGTAAAAATGCAGCACTGACTGGGTCTCACGGCGAAGTCGCCACAGCGGCTCCAATAGAGCGTGAGCAGCATGACGAGGACGCACAGCGCGGCGAGCGCCACGCGCAGGTTGAGCCGCACCACCATGGCCGATGGCGCGCGCACCGCCCGCCGCCCGCGCTCATAGCACCCGCCGCCCGCACGCGCTCCTTCTAGGACCCGACCACCGCATGTCCTGATGACCGTCACAGACATACAACAAACTTTTTCGATTAAATATTAACTAAATGGGACAATGCGTGACATTTACTATTAGTGCTATCCTACACTACCAGCCCTAACGTCCTTAGTGCTCTTAATAATGATTTAAATCTGTTATTCTACAATGAGTGAACCTGTTATTCTTAATAATAATAGGACTGACTAAATAACTACAGTCCCTCTCACAGCTCTATTCGAAGTTTCTCAAGGGTGTTCATGGGCGACAGTGAATGGTGGCACTGTGAGTTAGATTATCCTAATCGCATAAAAACAAGTAAGCGCCGTTAACCAGTAACTGCAGCGGCGGAAATTTATCCAGATAGAACTCAATAATGAATTGTAGGATGCAATATTGGGGTATATTTTCGTCTTTTAAAAACGCTAAAACGCTAAATGCTAAGACACTCATACCCCTGCAGTAGGCTTTACCTGTGTCGCGGGTGGCAGGGTCAACACAAATAACACGTCACTGACACCCATGACCCGCGAACATATATTTATCTGTCAAATAAATATCTGTAGCGGCCGAGAATCGAATTCAGGACCCCTCGCTTAGTAGGCAGAGTCACTACCAACTAGGCTACTGGGCCATACAAAATGGTTTTGTTATTCATTTTTTAATTTTATGGGAACTGCAGCTAAACACTAATATTAAACTATATCTGATGTAAAGCGGTAGGTAGTGGAGCATACAGTATTGTGTAACTGACCATTAGCACTAGATGTCACTAACTCATATGTATTTTTTATGTAAATAGTCAACATATCGCTTCTTTGGTTCAATAATGTGTTATCTTAAAAAC
>DWPA01001292.1:0-19213 GCA_018251375.1 Calpodes ethlius | reverse complement strand
AAAGAAGTAGGAAAAACATGGTATTTTTGCATATAATAATAATAATAATGTAGCTAGCTACATTGTTCTTGTAAGATATTAGATAGTCAGATAAAACGACAGTTCTATCCTATTTAGTACTAGTATCCCAGTATGATGTAATATTGAATCAAAAATCTAATCTCATGTGTATTTTCATACAGTCGAACCAATAATGCGCTGAAGCGTAATGAATAAGCTCCAATTCAGGAGCCGGTTCCGTATCTCACTACATTTGATGTGAACTACATCGCGGGGGTAGAGGGAGAGAGGCGTAACCAGAGATTTATGATCTCATAATGCGCCGTTCCTCGCCCGCCAAACATTTAGACGTATTGATTTCATTTCGGCATACATTTTTAAATAGCTATGCTCAAGTACGCTTCAAGGGAATTTGATCAGGTGATGCACTAGTAAACAGACCCAATCAAATTTTGTGTTAAACATTCATAGTTGTTTGCAATTTCTATCGAAGGAATCGAGTGTAGCATTTTAAAAATACGTTATTTAATATTAAATTTTACATCCTCGCTCTATGCTCATGAAACTCAAGTCTGGAGAGACTTAATGAAACGTTAAAAAATATAAAATCAGTCAAGTGTATGGGTAGATTTCTGTGCCATTAATATCTAAGAGTATTTTCTCTTTGCATTGAAAGACATTATGCAGAATTTTCTGTGAATGCGGAAATATTCTATAGATATATTTTTTTTAAATATAAGTCTAGAAATTATTCGTAGATAATGAGGAAAGTAAATAGTAAATTATCGTACTTCGGAAATACGAAGCGTTAAAAATACCGAGTCATTGAATATAGTGTAAAACGACGTATTGTTTTAAATGTCCTTTCAAGATCACTATAGCGTCATTGGAATATTATGGAGGTAAACGAAGCTGTTAATGGCAAAGTTAATGGAATATATGAATAATTAACTGGATCTAAACAAATGAGGCTAAATTAGGTATGTTATCATTTAACACACTTCAACTTCATACAACTTCACGAAACATATCCATACAAACATAACGTTACCTGGTAAAGTTTATCATTTTGATCGACATTGTTTTTGTGACTAATCTTATGAGAAAATATACAATGTTTTTTGTTTAAAAAAATGTTTCAAGTCTATAAAAGGAATTATGTATTATATTGTAGCTTTAATAGAGGTATGTGCAGTTGATATGCAGCGGCCACAGGTGCCAATGACTCCGAACCGTTTTGTCTCGAGTTCTGCAGCTATCGTGAGTAACTAAAAAGGTGTCGTTAGTAATGGTTTTTGAAACATCATAAAGATGTCACCTGAGCTGTTACCTGATTGTGGCTATCAGCGTAGTGTAATAGAGCGCGTGGCATCCTAAGTAACGTCTGCCTACAAATCAAATGTCATTAGTTAGTTCGGTTTTGACGATTTTAAAATGCTTTTGTTTAGTTTATTTTGCGGTGTATATATGTAATCGTATTTTACGAGCTAAACTTAGCTTCGTTTTCCAGTCTTTAATTGGACTGAAATTGTATATCTATCGCAAGTTATGTTGGAAGATGGCCATATGAACTCTGAAATAAAACAATACAAATTGATTTGAAGAAATGTACTTTGGTCTTAAATTATATCTAGGGTCTGATGAAGTCAAAGGCTGGCTTCATTTATAAGGTCTGAGGCCGGCGAAGAATTGAAGATGCCTTTGGTGTAAAGAATGCATAAGCAGCATTGGCGTATTATATTTAGGAAGCTTGTCTCCTCGTTTGCCAGCTGTTGACATTAAAATGACTTGATGAATCGCGAGTGTCTGTTAAAACAGATGAGATGTGTTAACATCTTTGTACCTTAAGTCGGGTATACTCATGATTTTTTGTTCGAGTGAACATTAGAAATGTTCCATATTCATATGGAAAATATGTGATTTCAACTTTGTTCATATAAGAATGGATTATACTTTAACTTCATGTTATAATGAAAATCAATGATATGATATTTCATTTCACCTATAACTTTAAACTTCACAAAATATAACATCGAAAACGTCACTTGAGAATATTTTGTATGCTGACCGTACTTTCTTTTAATCACTTCATAAGTCACCAGTCCGGCTTTGTTACCCTTTATCTCGTAATTTTTGATGGCCAGCGGTCACTTAACACTTCAAATTGTTTCGGATACTTTATTTATTTTAATGGCGTCTTAAAGAGCATTCCACTAATCAGCCCGAGTGCATTGTCCAATGAATATAACATGATATAAAGTAATTGACGTTGAAGAACAAATAATGTTTTACTTCTATCGATACCCGTATTTCTCGTTAATGATTATTTATTGTTTGTTTATAGGCAGTAATAAGTCAATGGTGATTGGTAACATCAAAAGTAAATGATCAGAATTATAAAGCTATAATCATTGATGGCGACTTTCTCTTTGCTTGAATTGGGTCCTACCTAGGTAAATCGTAATACGTTTCAATGGCTAAGATTAGGAGACCATATCGCTCCTAAAAAACCTCTGTAAAAACCCCAATTTTACAGTAGAGCATTGTTTAACTTATAAAATTTATTTTACTTAATTGTGTAATTTCTTTATCTTTATTGTAGATTACGTACAAACTTAGCTAACTCAAATCATAAGAATGTTTTGATAATACATTAAATTTAGTACAACAAAGGCCAGTTTAAAAATAAAAAAAAATGAGTTTTCAAACTTGTCACGTTATTGAAGCAAAGAAGGGATATATTCTTCTTATTAATCTTTTCACTTTTGACAGAACAATCCTAGTCAAACTAATCATAGCTTTGAAGAATTATAGGTAAGTTTAAAATGTTTAGATTAAACAGTTTGTGAAGTGGTAGAAATCTCTATATATTCTATGGAAATGACATGTAACGAAAACGCTTCTGTGATTAAATTTCGTCATCGCTTTAGTGCTTCAGAGGGCACGTTGACCCATCAGTCTTGCTTGTTAAAGCATGCTGGAGATAGGGTTAAAAAGTTGACCATAAAAAGTAAAAAAAAAAATTGACTCATCGTTATCGGATCGGAAAATGAATAATTATTTTAATCTATTACTGTGTATCCCCTTAATTTGCTGCAGATGAAGTTATCATAGGTAGAAAACACTAGAGATCACCTTTTCAAGATTTCTTCTTCGATAAAAGAAAGGCCTATTATTTCGTTCTTAAATACATTACTTCAATACGCATGGCAAATATTGATATAGTTCCTTAACTAGAACAAGAAATTTTAAAATGTAAAATAGAGAAGAATTTACGTTACGCTATTTTTATAGGTCCATAAAGCCTACGCTTATATATCTAATTATATTTGAACTGACCCAATAACAAAACATCTTTGATTTTCCCTTTTTTATGTTGACTGTACTAACAATCTGTATAATAAAAAGGATAATCATATTTAGTCCTCTTTTCACAAGTTTTATTGTAATATATTACCCTATCTATCGTAGAATTCAGCAGGTAATAACAATAGTTTCATTCCATAAATTAACATGAAACTTGGCATCGTAACAGTCGTAATAACGGAATATCGATCGATGTAAGTCATTGATACACTATCCTTCCTGTTTGTACTTTTAAACATGATGAACGATGCACAGCGAAAACGACCGCGTATCGGCTTGGTACCTAATAAAGTATATTTTGTTAGACTTTATAAGATCCATTAACACTAGTTGGCGTACCTATGCAGTACGTGCATGGTAAGCGCGTACAGACCTTTATCCAATCCCCTATAGTATTAATATTTATGCTTGATTTGCTACTGACATCGATAGGCGGAAATTTTAATTTATGCGCTTAAGATTGTTTGTTTTTATGAGATCAGTACTTTTTGTATTTACAACGAAAAAACCCTGTTTCATTCGATCGCGGAAGTCTGCAATCGTTCTCAATAACGATATTTAATTGAATGACGAATATTAGATAAGGTGTTGTTTTTTAGCATGAATAATTATACATCTCAGGTTTGTTTAGCCCTGTAGGTATACGTAAAGATCTTTCTTTCTATTTCACTGTGAAACCTCATAGTATTGTTTGTGAATACAGGGGCAAGACTTCATTCTTAATGGACATCATTGTACCTATGGCCCCACCGTTTGGCCGTCAGTAACACCAAAGGCACAATTGAGAATAGTTTGATAGACATTGCTCGAGCTGTCATTATGTGATCTTTTTCTATCTATAATGTATCTTTTTGGTGTAATTTCGAGTATTCGTACTCAAAAAAATATTTATATTGGAAACTTAATCAACAAAAGGTTTCACGCTTTTGTTTTTTCGCTAACAATCAGTTTATAACGCATTTGAATTCATTTACGTAAAGTGTTAAAAGATACTTACCATCAGGTACACGTAAGCTCGTATGCCAGACAAAATTACACAAAAAATGACCAAAACCACAGGGTATGCCTATTACAAAAAGGAAGCAAAAATGTTGTTATCATA
Source organism: Calpodes ethlius (assembly GCA_018251375.1). Lineage (NCBI taxonomy): Eukaryota > Metazoa > Arthropoda > Insecta > Lepidoptera > Hesperiidae > Calpodes > Calpodes ethlius. The sequence goes on along the minus strand of DWPA01001292.1, from coordinate 14,745 downwards.
AGAAAAACCAATTATTTTTTTGTTGTCAACTATACAAAGTTGCCGTGTCTGCTACTTACCTAATTTAATTAATATTTCTTATTAAATTTTTGTTAATTGACTCAATGTCTGGAACTGATAACATTATGCTCATAGCAATTGGCTACGCTTGTACGCTTGAAAAATTCTAATTTAGGAACGGTGACTCGACAAAATCCTACAGCAATCTTGTTACGGATTTCGTGAAATTAACTAAAACCATTTATCTCCTGCATGATTTTCGATATTTTATTGATCTGCTGCAACGACCCCGCGTATAATTATCACATCCTGCGCTTTTGAATAGAAAGTAGTCGAACTGTCGACTCAAATTTTGTCGGGCTTGTTTCTACGTTTCTTAATTTATTTTTGTTTGGCTTATAATGAAGCGTTGGCGATAACAATATCGATTGTTCGTGAATCAAACGGAAGTTGAAATTTGAACCCTGGCATGCGATGCTCCGACCGTGACTGAACCCACAAATGGTTTAACGTCGACGACTTAAATTCTTTTTTTTTCATATTGTCATTGTATATTTCTATTGTTTCCTCAAACTCTCTAGTTAGTTGTGGTTAGCACTAAGTTCTATTGAAAAGATATGCTCGGTGTCGTAGTGAGTAAGTTCGCGTATAATAGATACGTACAAGTTGTTTTATTTATAGTTTCTTCTGATAAACACTATCCTTTTTGAAGCAAACAAAGTCTTAAGCAAGAATTGTGTCGCGGTAGAATAAAATACCTTCTCTTCACGGTGACTATTAGACGATACTACGAGCTTCACTGTCTCCGACACATCTCGATATGTAGAAAAATAAGAGGAGAACAGGCGTGTCGTACAACAGTTATCTAGATCTGAGCATTCTGAGAACAGAGGGCTCTGCTACCAAATATCATGACTACCGTCTTACAAATGAGAAAATTTCGCTCTAATTATTTATGAATGTGTTATCGTCATATCTCGGGAGCTCACGACCCGGCGTCTGTGCGCACGACACGAGCAAAACCGTAGGTAATTAGCAAATGTGCCTTTCTTTGTTCTCTTGGCACGTTTTGCATTGGTTTCCAATCTATCGGTGAATATACCGAGATAGGTAGGAGTGCGACAGGAGCGATGGATCGTTAATAAACCTCCATTACTTTCATTAAGGCTATCTGCGGACAGTGGTCGTATCGCGACGTCGGCCGTCATGCCATCGACACATAACAAAATTAAACGCGATGACGATATCGAAGGCCGCGCATCGCGCGCTTGCCGCTATCCGCGGGCTCACTTAATTGCGAAATACGAATAAATGTCGATAATACGTTTTAATCGTTACACCGAGCTCCGAGTGCAAGCTCCGAGCTCCGAGCTCCGAGCGACGAGCGCGAGCTCGACATCATTCTCTGTAATCCTAAATCTTGTTATGGAAATGACTGGAATACCTAAGCATCTATAATAAATTACGTTTCAGATTATCGTATGATCCAATCGTAAATTAAGACAAGATACATAATTAAGGCGAATAAATAAAATGGTTGGCATTTCGACGGGAGCACGTTCGATTTTGCCTTGCGATATACTCATTATCCATTTTGAGCTATCAGACCCCTTTAATAAAGTGTAGTTTGATTCGTTACATTTAATTGCGATTCAATCGCCAACAATATTGAAGGAGGCAGAAGAGTGCGGAGGCGGGACGGGGCTCTGAATGTCACGACAAGATTTTTAATTACGGCGAAGATATCATCTAAGAACTGCACTCCCTGCTATAAGTTCGCGACACGTCGTGAAATTACAATTCAATAATTATTTATGGAGAGTATTATAGAGTGTGATTGGGGAGTCTGAGTTCTACGACAGTTTTGAAAGGATCGAGAGAATATTATGGCTACATTGTAAAGAACAGTCGCTAAGCCGATGTGCCGATGTATTCGGCTCGGGAGCGCGACAAACGTCGTGTGTCGATGTCGAATATGATCCGGGATTTATTTTCGTTCTTCTAATGCGTCCTCGGTGTCGTCCGGAGAACAATTAAAAATACAAAAATCGAAACATTTGTTTCAGACGTTCATTGTCTCCGTTATTAATAAATTCATTTTACCGAGTTGAAGTAGACGTGTATTTTATTCGCTTTAAGTGGTTTCACATTGTTTTATATTTATGTGCGGTTATTTTCGGCGAAGACATTATAATGCAGTTTGTGGGGGAAGATGTGTAACGGCTCACTCTTACTCCATTAGAGATATTTGAAACCTCGAGAGTGCAGTCATAAATTGACTTTTGTAGTAATAACGCGAGTTCTAAGAATATCTATTGTACTCTGCGCGTATTCCTCGTGGGACATGAAATAGATTTTTTTTGGAATATTATCTTAAGTTGTCTCTGATTAATAATTCATGTTTGTACGAAGATATAACAGGAAAATGGATATTACGGTTGACTATGTTTATTTCCCTCTAAGTAAACTCGCGGGCACGTCCGCCCGTCTCACTACCACTGCATTTACTTTACTGCTCTGATATTTTACAGGTAGCGCTCTTAACTTCCACATGACCTCTTTTATAGTCTTTTCTACGCGTTATAGCTGTATGTCACGTGATCCTCAGATTTCAGTAACTCAAGCGGCGATAGGCACACTTCAAACTATTCAGTAAAAGGCTGAGTGTAGAGTACTTTCGAGAACTAAATACCAGTATCGTGAATATTCATTTTAAAATTGAGCGATACCCCGCGAGGAACACACCTCGTGAATTTCCGGTTTACAAAAAGATAGAAGAGGCTCCGCAACAAAGTGAAACAAGATCCAGTCTACTAATCCGACAAAAGCGAGCCTTGTTACCCTTCAAATTTATTTATAAGAAAACTCTCGGACAAGTCGTTAATACCTATAAAGTAGGGGCGAGAGAGGCGCGAGCGAGTTTATAACTCACGTACCGAACTTTACTCGCCGACACATAAAATAATAGGTGTAAAAACTTACACGGGAATGTACTCAGTGAGCCAGCGCGCCAAGATGGACGGTGCCCTCGCAGGCTTCACCGCGGCGCATCCTCGCTGCCCGCTGTCGGCGATCACCTTACCGACAGTATCTAGCCGAGAAATAACTATTTTGTACGGGTAATTAATGGTTCGCAAAAAGCTAACAGCCTATACATACCTATCCTTTTGCCAGGTTCTGTTCTTTGAGAGATTTGTAAATATACGTATCATATGCTCTGGTTATTTAAGGGTTTATTGTTTGATTTTACTGCGGTGGGTTCTTGCAGTTCGTGGGCAAGGGTTCTAGATATCGTATGTTACTGAGATCTTATTTGAGGTGGGACGCTATTTACAGATGATTTTAGATTTTGGTTGCTACAGAACGAGGTGGACTACATATTATATTCTACGTTTACAAGTAATTTAGGTATATTCGAGTACGTAAGTGAAATATATTTAATAAAGCTTGAAATATTACTGTCTTTAAAAGTGGGTTAATTTATAAAGCAAAAAGAATATTTATCCATATAATAATTATTGAATCAAATTAGCTATCAGAGGACGTTTGTATCGTCAATCTTATATTTTCCGTCTAACCGAAAGTAGAACGAATTGCATCTGAAAAATAACTTATAACTTGACATAATTATTATTGATTGAAGTACATATCGCACAGTTTACATCCATAATTATGTTTGTGAACGCTATCCTATCCCGGGTCATATCTGATATGCAGTACAACACCCTGATGGTATAATTAATTAGTTACCGCCAATCACAGACTAATAATCTCACCGACACATATGCTGTGATAGATGTATGTATGCGCTGACATTTTGGCAAAAGTAGACCACAAGCGATACCAAGATGTAATAGAAGAAAACCCTATAATCATACACGTAATAAGCTCAAACTAGGCCCATAACTTTTAATCCCAATTGTTATCTGAAATAACAATAGGAACGCAAAAAATACATTTTGAATTAATCATGGTAATGAACACCTTTTGAGTATTTTATATCGTTTAATTCAGATATCACTGCGGAAACAAACGTCCGTTTATCCAGCCATCTGGAGTGGAAGCGCGCACCGGTAATCGTTAACCCTGAGGTGATATTATTTTGAATATCCATTTCCTTTGATGTTATTATTTAAATAATTCTTGGCGTAAGGTGCGAAGGTCTACTTTGCATCGCATTGTTGTTTAGGCGTTAAGATGTATGACATTGGTATCGAGAACAGACGTAAGAACTGTGAGCCCCGGGCAGTGGGCACGTGCGCTTGCGCACCTTGCACTTCTGTTGCTGGACGCTAAATAAATGAGTTTCATGTGAGAGGCTATTTTTTCTCCGCTGTACCTTACATTTAGAAACTCATTCGTTTTATGACAAGTTTTTTTGATAGACTGGTCATTTCTGAGTTCACAATCAATTGATGATACGTACCTGGATAACCGTACAAAAACGCACTCAAGGTGCATTAGTGTAGGTACAAAGACTCAGTTTTTTCTTAATAATTTGCTATTTTCTAACCTTTTTGTTAAAGAACAATTATAGACACGTATGATTGAAGTCGGGAAAGGATAATTTATTTACTCTTTATCAATAAAAAATATGAAGTACAATGTTTGTTTCCACATACATCCGTCATACAGACGAATGGATGATCACATTTTTGAGTCATCTTTATAATTTTTTTTTACAAATACTTTTTACCACATTTTTTCACGGTGACAGCTGATAAGCTAGCAGAGAGGGGACATATAATGATTATATATTGATGGCGACTTCTATGGCGTCTCTAGATCATACTCAGGTAACGTCATTGCGAATTAGTGCATAGGATACGGACTAACTTACCTACGTATTAGAAGTTTTTGCTATATCTCTAAAAGAAAATAATAATAAAAATCCTTTCGGTTTTGGGAATTATATTTATTGTTTTTTTTATACTGGTTTAATAGAGAATTCTTCACCTTCACCATCAATTTTGTACTAAAGCATTTTTCTGAAGTATTTTTCAATGTTATTAGTAAAAAGAAACAATGAAATTACCCGTAAACAAATGTCGTTCAGTATGTAATCATCCTCAACAGTATCTGGTAAACAAATGCGACATTCATTACAATATTTGCATGACAAAATTTCATTGAAACCGGATATGGAGGGGTTAATATTAAAATTTAGTATTCACGGCAACCCGTTATCCTTCCAGTGACCGAGGTCAATCAGCCATAGTGGCTGCAACTATAAATTTCTTTTAATAAGACACAAATGCAACTTTCTGTTCGTTTTGGCTCGCCAGCCAAAGAAATTTAAATAAAACACTTTTATCAGATTCGACAGGTGGAGCAGTTTTGTTTTTTCTGTTCGCTTTAGCATCGCTGTAGGTTACGGATTAGCAGCGACTAATCGATTTCCGATACGGAAAGGGAAGTGCTTTATTAGTTCATAGTTGCCACCATTTTGTCTAGCACTACAAAATTTGTTACAATATTTTTTACTTTATTCCGTTGTATGTTTTGATAAAAAGTTGTTTTATAAAAAATGTTTATGCCGAGGTTAGACGGAAAATTTATATTTCAGATACTTCGATTGTTGGCTTCGTGATATAAAAACATATCGCTTGCTTCCCAGCATTTATTTAATATTAATTATTATACTCAAGGTAATATGAAAAAGAACAAAAAATTTTTGTTACGCTGGTAAGACAGTCCTAAAAAAGACTCTGTCTTAAAAGCAATAGGTAGATTATACGTACTTTATGACAATAGCAGAAAACTAAGAAGCCAAAATCAGGTAAGAAAAGTGAAATTAAAACAACCGCCTTTCTAGACGCTGGCGATTTTTTTTAATATTTCTATTTATTATCGTATGTGGAAGCATTTAAGGTTGAATTTAGATTGTTTTTAAATAAGTCTCTTCGTCGCCTCTCCATCCGTCAGCATTGCCCGTAATAGTTCACCGCCGCACATGGATGTCCGTGACATTGAAGACATCAGCGATCCATTGCCGGCGATTTGGAGCATAAGACCCTCGCCACCAAAATTGCACCAACGTAGTTCAAAGGAATCAGTACATAAAACATTATCCAAATAAAACTCAAACAGTCTAATATACCAAACATATTTATAGGTACTTACATCACTTACTAAAATTCATAATCTATAAATATGGAATTGAATGAAACTGATCTCTGCGTGTGAAGCTTGCAACACTTAATTTTTACTAACTCATAAACACATTCATATATTTTTTCTACATATGTTATGCAATCGTACAGACGATATTATACAGAAATTTTGAAAAAAATGCAAGAAAACATGATAAAATGTTAACAACTTTGTGACCAATGAATTGGTTATCTTAATTATTAACAAAATACAGTATCAACACTCTTCAAAATACCATATACTAATATGTTATAACTACTGCTTAAATACAAAAATAAATTTAATATAATATAGTTTTATAGCACCCTCGATAACTTTAACAACACAATACAACAAAACTAACCTCCCCAGTCAACGTGTCCACAGGAAATCATTTATTTCCATTGCACGAATACATCAATATTATCAACATTTTCAATACAGTTAGTACACACCGAGTGCTTAAACTTCCCACGTTAAACGTCATTTAGGAAACATTAAACAGTAGTTTCACAATTATAATTTCAATATCGCTACTTTGTGTACAAATAGGCAGTTTAATATTCATCAGGTCTTAATCAGTCCGTGGCAGCCCACCCACGTCTGACCGTCGGTGGTACCACCGTTTTCTTCACCATCAGTGTGGTCATCGTCATACTAATTTAACAACTCCGTCTTCGAATGGACTATGTGCAATAAATATTTAAGATTAATCTGATTGGGGACTGCGGCTAGTTAGTTAGAGAATACTAACGATGGTTAAAGACCACTCGAGTCGGCTAGCTCTGGAGGTAGGGCCTATTTTATTTTGCATAGTCGATCGGTATTTTCCACATGGTTTTCTGGGAATTAATTCATACAATTTATTTTATTGAATTTATATTGTTTATTGAACTTAAGGCGCAAAATTTTACTATTAAATAATTCAACGAGATAAAATAATTAATGATGTAGGAAATTAAAGATCTAAACATTATCAAGCATTTCGTGATGAAAGAGAAAAATCGTGTTAAGGCAATTATTATCTATAATCACTAATAATATTATAAGGTCTCACAGAGAAATAGAAGGAGAAGATTGATTGTCTGTATTTCCAACAATTTCACTCTCGTTTCTTAAACAATGCCAAAGATAAAGGTAGACATACTAACAATATATCTTTTTTTCTGTTCCTCTGTTTCACCTCAAAGTATTGTTTGTGATGGGTTAAGACAACTAAGCGGATAGTCTTACTTTTTATTTAAATATTTTTCAACCAGACCACACGATTACTACGTGGTCAGACGCAAATTTGTATGAAAACGTACAGTTTTATTCACACTTCAGCAACACACACTTCATTTAATTCACGTCAACCGTGACCAGGATGTCAGATCGCAACCGCAACGCAACCAGCGACACCGTTTTTAACCGACTTCAAAAAAAGAACAGTCAAATGCATGTCGGTACACGCACAATGTGAGATTTTGTAGTTGTGCGTAAATCGACCATAACTACAGAACTTGCAAATCCTTAAGCTGTGGTAGTTTTCCTAAAATGTTTTCCTGTGTATGATAAGTATGAGTTGCGTGAGTTTTATGACATGTCCGACATCAATCATCTAACTGGTAGAAAGGACCCTTGACTCTAACCAGAATTAGCATTTTATAGTTTATTATTTCGTAAACAAAAAATAGTCCCGGCTCATTCATACAAGTTACGATTGAATTGTCATAGGCCAAACGTATTGTTCAAATTCTAAAGCGTGTAAAGAAAATGGAAAAAAGCTTCTAGTTTTTAGTTAAGACAAAATTACGAAATAAAATAGCACTTTCAAAAAGTTGAAAAAAATACTTATACGTTTGAAATAATAAATTACATATCAACAATTTTTTGGAAATATTTGACGGGTTTTATAGTACTGATGTCAAAACAGTTTGGTTTAGTTTTTAATACACTATTTCATTGTTGCGAACCATACTAGGTCGTGGCAACCATACATAAATAAAATATGAACTTTCTGCGCACTTTCTTCATTTGAATATACTGTGCCAAATAATTACGGAAACATCATAAAAAAGGGGCACAAAGTTTTTGCTTCACGTATTAATATACTTATTGATATTATTTACAAAGTACACGCCTCTCCTAAACTGATATCATGAACCGACCAACGTATCTACGTAACACTAATCTACGGGAGATTACATGTAGCCCGATTTGTCAGACTTTGGGTACCTATCAAGTAACAAATTGTGTATCTAAGATCGATACTGGCGTAATGAAGAGGGCTCAGCATTTAAATACATTTGCATATTAGAATGCGCTCACTCTATCGGTACGGGGTATAGTTAGCGAGTGCGGTAACTCTACGCATTGCATAAGTTGACTTACCATAGAGGTGAGTTGCTTGCACGTTTATTGAGTGTTGTTTATGGTTTACCTGTTCAAATGAATATATATTATTATTAGATAAAGAACATTGTATTTTTGAAATAATATTGTCTTTGATTCTTTCTTTCTTCTCTTTCTTGGCGGTAACCAAGACCATGGATGATGTGGCTGCTTACCATGACGTGGATGGTAAGTTCGTTAGTCGGCTATTATCAAAAAAAAAATACTGACAAATTTTTGTAACTTTAATTTTGAAATGCAATATTTTTAATAATAATAAAATTTGTAGTTTTTTTATACCGGACTCACAGACAATGTTTATTGGAGTGAAATTATATTTTTTTTTTATTGGTGCATGTATATTAACTACAGCCATTTCAATTGAATTAAGATTAATAAATCAGGTACGATTTTATGAAAGATAGAAAATCTTGGAGTTCCATTGTTATTTTTTGTAAAAAAATATTATTTTTGAAATAGGAATAAATTTTAAGTACATATAAAAATACTACCTAAAATATTTTATTCAAACATGTTAGTAAAATTTCATAAATTTTACTAAATTAATTTTGAATTCATGAGCTCGCATACCTGTATTGTATTATGAATCAGAACACGTCATAAAATATGAGCTGAGCGTGATTGATCTTTGACTAGATTATGCTCATTACCGAGTCCCTTGGAGGTGGACATCATTATTATGTTGACAAGCATGCTGTCATATAAGATGCGTTTGCATAATATAAAACGGTTGTACATACTAATAGTTAAACCTGAACTCGGTGAACATTAACGAGTATAAATGGATTTCTTAGAGATATTATAACATATCCTTATTTTTGTATAATTAGTAAGGTTTTCTGTTCACAGTAGATATATGAAATCTGATACAATTTTTAGCTATCTATGATTTTTAAAAATACATAGAACTAATTCGCTAGTCATTACAAGGTGATGTATCAGCGCAGTGGTTGTTCTCGTGACGGTAGCCGGCAGACAGGGTAGAAAGTTGCACACCTACCAATGTCACGGAACACTTGTATGTATTAATGCTACCAGTGAGATGCTAGACAGATATTGATGTTGTTTTTGTGTTAAATAGTATTACGCATACAATATTAATACAGTAGTAAAGAACGATGATAAAATAATTATCAGAATTTGGATTATAAAGAAAATACTTATTTCATATTTATTACTTTCAATATTGATGTTAATATACAAGAGATAATGAAATAATAGCTATTATTTTTCTAATTAAATACATTAGTAGTTTTCGCAGATAATATTTCACAACTGACTGATGCCACCTCAAAACAGACAGATTTTGTGACAACCCTGACAGTGAACAAGTGTACCCTATGCATAAGTAGTATGGTTGTCAACATTCAAAAGGTTAGTAGTTAGTTTTGATAGCGATGAAGAAGTCATAATATATACACAGCTTTTGAAAAGCATCTAATATTTTGGAGAATTTAGGTATAACAGTACAAGGTTGTATACGTATAAAATATTGTGTGTTTTTATCCAAGTGTTTAATATGTTTACGCGTGACACGGCATAAATCGTATAGTTAGGTAATGGCATTTAATTTTAGCATAGAAAATACTGTAGAAAATATTGAGTTCTGAGTGCTAGGGCGCTCGATCATCATTCCCGGAATCGCCCAGACATTTTATAGGTTGGGAACCCTACTGTGCAGTGATGGAAGCCAGCTTGCAGTTCGCAGCTCGCAGCGATGTGCATTTCGATAGCGGCACCAATTAATATGCAATGTCGTACTTCTCGTAAACTAGTCACGGACATATGCCAATATGTTCGAACCGTTACACTACACACTATTTGTATAATTCCGATCGATTACCTGCTTCACCGGGGTATAATTAAGCGATTGTTATTTAAATTCTCTTCGGACCCGTCCTGCGGTGGAAACTTGAAACTAATTATTAAATATATTTAGTTTAGTCTAGGTACACTCACAACTTACCCAAGGCGATTATATTAATTAATTATAATACTGTAACAATAATACTGAAATACCTACTACAGCTTTTCAATACGAAAACTGAGGGTTGATTGATATTGCATGTTCTTTGTATTATTTCGGGCCTTTTTGTTGCAATTTCAATTAAATATAATAAAGTTTAAATAAATATTTAGATATAAATTATGTTCTCGATTATTGGTTGTGTTCCTAATTTTGATGTATCCATTACCTAGGAGATAGTAATGCAAGAGCAATTAGTGTTTTTTTAACATTATACTTAGAAGTATTTAAGTGAATATTTAAAATGTAACGGGTACCTAATTAAGTACTGGTAACTCAGAATAAAATAATACGACACACGACAAAGTTTAAAATCACGAATTTCAACTCAATCGAAATTTATATACGTAGATCCACGATTGAAAAACAAATCTTTTCCATACAATCCTGAAACAGCTTGTGAAAATCATTTGAAAATTTAGTTTAACGCGAGTCCTGCGCGAGCTTATTAGTAACAGCTTGCTAAAGAGCGATACAGTGGTAGCAACGTTAGTAATGGAGCTAATCGCAGATAATGAGTGCGGCGCGAACAGTATGGTAATGCGGAGTATCACACATCGGCGCGCCCTCTATCGGCGGCATCACGCCGGCGCCGCCCGGACCCACGTCTTAGCATTCATTCCCGTACGTACCTTTATTTCGTTTATCAATCACATGTACATTTATATTAAGTTATTTTTTAGCGACAAAACTATTTAATTATCGACTATAATTGCTAGATTACCCATTTTTTTATTAACTTGAAGTTTTAGAATACTTTTATTTATATTAGGACGTTATCTGCAAGTTTCTAATTAGCGATTACTGTTGTTATTATAATGATATATAATATTATTTTTGTGCTTAGAACAATGAACAAGCTGTATTTATGACAGGTTAAATGAAGTTAAATTCGGAAATGCAGACATTAAAACACGCGGGAAAGGTATTTGAAAATGAGGCCATATTAAAAGGCAACTGAAGACCCGTAGGATCTGAAAAATTGGTATCAAACATCAACTCTTGAATAATGACATACCTACAATAACTCGATTGTAAGTAAACAAAGATAATATTCACTTAGAATATGAAAATAATTTAAATTTTAAATTGGTGTAATTAATATACAACATATTACATACTTGTACTGACTTTTAATTGTAATTGTATTGATTTACAATAAATATACAATTTTTTTTTCATACGTATCAAATATTATAAAGAGTATTTTGTCTTTGCCACTGAAGACTTACTTTTAGATGAAGCAACGAATCTGTAACCGACTTAATGATGACAGCCAACTTCTTAATCCATTCCACGCGAATACGATGACCATTTCAAGTCTTACTCAATACTCCGTAAATAGAATTCCATTTTATATAACAAGGTACCGTATAAAAACAAATCAACAACAAAAACTCCTTTATATTCAGTTTAACATAACAATATCTAAAGTAGTGTAACAAAGTTCCATTGAACATTTAAATTACATTACACAAGCAAAAGAACGAAAGGTAATAAGTAACAGAAAACCAGTCATGATACGCCGCGTAGATGGATGACCTACCGCAAACTCGACTGAAGAAACAACGTGCACGTATCCATAGCCTCACTGACATTAAAGCTCGCAACGCACAGCATAATAATTAGTCATTAGAAAGTAGGCAGCTAGGGTGGGAGGAGGGGTGATAGGGGCGGCGCTCGTCTGTTTCAGCTTATCTGAAATTACATCTTTTATGGGTATCCGCGATTATTCCGCGCTGCAGCGACTTGCGGCGCGTTACTGCCGCTTGGAAAACAACTCGGGTTTACCATCGGTGTTCTACATAATCCCTACTATTGCTTTTTATGAGATTGCTTCTTTTCGCTTCTCACGTCTACATCCAATTTTGTAGGTATATAATGATCGCGAGTGAAATTGCTCGAGCTCCGGAAAGATCATTTTGTAAGCAATGTCGTTTAAACAATAATGTTTTAGTGCAAAAGTTTCTCGAATACGACTCGATCTTTATTACGTGAAAATGATATCTCTATATATGAATAACTGGATGACTAACAGTGTTATTTATGGACACGTATAAAGTTTCTGGGAAGAGGGAATAGATTCAATCTAATATCTTTGTTTGTTACACAAAGCACTGTCTACAACAACAGACGAATAATTCAGTGGAGTTAACTTGAATTCATAATCAAGTAATTTATGTGCACGGCGAATAAATTAGCCGCTTCAGCCCGCGCGCCGCCCATAACTTACCCCAATAAATTGCCCAAAGCGGGCCAACTTCATTTTATCTCCAAATACTAATAAGTACTACTACCTACGTACTCGGTAACTCGGTTTTTATTTCCACTTTATTTTTGGTCGTTCAGTTAATTTCCACCCTGATATGACCGTTTTATGATGGCGTTACGCGATTACAATGCGATAAGTTTAACACGGTGAATGAGCGCAAGTACGAATAAAAACTAACGAAAATGTGACTTATTGCCATACACCAATTCTATTATTACCGTGTCGGTGTTATGTTAATAATGTATTAAATTTGTTTCGCTGCGGGGTGATTTGATATTGCTTACGTGATATTGGAAATTGATCGGTACAGCGTATACATTTTCAATGCGATAAGATTCAATTTAAGTTGGCCGTTTTGTTGATACTTAGGACCTTTAAAGCTGTAAAGCACGATCACGTATCAGGTAGCACCTGTTTTGCATAAGGCGTCATGGCGAGAACCCCACGTTTAAAGTGTAAATTTTGCGATTAAAAGTATAAAATTGAGCATAAATACGGGGAACAAAATGCGTTTTGATAAGAATAATAAGCCAACTACATAATATGTACATTGAAAGGACGAGTAGAGGTGCCTTTACTTATTTAGATATGTCTTTACGATAAGCTTAATTTTGTAACATATTAATAAAACACTGCTGGAATTCCTTTTTATTTACACGGAAATTGTAGGCGAGCGAGTCACCTCGTCTACCAAATGTCTATTACAAATTATCTACTTCAAAACAACTAAAGAGTTGAATAATACCTATAGTGAAATACGAGTTTGATAGTTATTCAAAGTTTCAGTTTTTATTCAAAGTCTATAATTATTTAATACGGATTACCGTACGATCATTAGATCGTACTCAAATTATGGTGGATAAAATAGTAATTTTGTACACTAATATATTTTTGATATTTCTATCGTGATGTAATACTCCTATTGTTATAAAACGTTAACGATTTCAACCTGCTGTTGGTTTATCAATTACGTGAAAAATATAATGACTGTACCGACCATAGATACATTGTTAAATAGATTATGCTCGTTAGAAAAAAGTGTTTGAATATTAATGGAGGTGTTTTGAATAAAACAATGAGCAACTTTAAATTATAAAGATAATGATTCAACCCCGACAAAAGTTGTCATGGTGTCCAAATTGTCCAATAGAGGCGACGATAAAATTAGCATACACCGAATGGAGGTGTCACGGTGCAGGAAGTAAGGTGTAATTTGTAAGGATTGTGATTAATAAAGTATACTAAGTGTGACCCGAATAGGACAGATTAGCGACCACTTTATCACTTCTATTCCGAGTTAACGTTGCGTGACGGATCTCGTTTGAAACTCATAAAGAGTCCGAAGCAAAATACACTCGTAGATAACGCTTAGTTTACGTCTCGAGGCCTTTTCCACTTGCCAAGTTTAGACTGAATCACGGGAGGGTCAACTTTAACAAGTTTATTTAAGTTTACCATTATTATAATAGAATTTAGACTTTATAATTGGGTCTCCGAGTTAATACCTGCTTAGTAATTATCTGTCATGAGAACTTAGCCTTTAGATATGGTCTCGATGATTCACAAAATATTTGACTGTAACCGAATTAACTGGAGATTACGTAGTTAGAAGTAAATAAGTGGACGGGAGGGGGGAAAGTGTAGAATTGAAATAAATATGAAGTAAAAAGTTTATAAGCTATCCTTATGTAAGAAACAGAAAACTTTATAGGCTACTAAGTATTACATAATTGTTTATCTGTGTGGTGTATGTAGACAGTTGACAGTGTTTATCCTTAGTAATGAGGATATCGGCGTTCAAAAGATGTGTAAATGTGTCTTAGAAATATAGATAACTTTGATAAAAATTTCGTGTCAAACAAAAAATCATATCTATCATACTCTTCTAGTATACCTTCATATACATCGTAAAATGTTCAAA
>DWPA01001291.1:0-19214 GCA_018251375.1 Calpodes ethlius | reverse complement strand
CAAGCATATTTTATTATTTTTGATTCATTATTCTAAAAATTTTACAACAACAACAGAGAGAGGTGTGAGGATTATATTGTGCTGTGTAGTAGAAGCTAAAAAATAATAATCTATCATAAAGTAAAAAAAAATAAGTAAATAGATGATGTATTTACAACAAAACTCTCCTAGACAAACTGCTTTTCTATTCACCATAGCTATTCACGAACAGAAAATGTATGGCAATTTGATTTAAAAAAAATATTTCACGCCCCATACAGGTCCTGAGCATGAGTGTGAACAGTACAGCTTAGGGGATTAATTATAAGTAGATAATGGTTATTTTCACCTCGTTAACTTCTTATAATAGTAATAGAATAATAGTTAAGTCTCTAGTTCTTTGTAGTTTCTGCCACCCTAGTCAAATCGCTTTTTGTCCTTGCTCAAATTGAGAAAATGTATAGCAATGGTATTTATTTAGTCCAGAAAACTAATGTCACTTGCAGTACAGTTTCGGAGCGTGGGCGTGAATAGAAAAATGGTTTATTTAAACTTCACTCTGACATTATGTAAATATCTTAAGAGTCTGTGCTAGGAAACTATCTGTCAATTAGTGCATATGATATCTGTGATTTCTGTCAAGGTTCATAGTTGACAACAATCAGAAATTGATATAAACGTTTTCCTCGAAATATTAAGTTTGATTAAGAAAAAGTACTTTAAATTTGTTATTTCCAGTGTAATAATACCACCGTATGGTAAGTATGTAGCAAAACATTTTTTAAAAAAAATCCTTAGTATCGTCTACAGTAGCGATCGAATTCGTCTCTATGTCTGTCTGCCTATTTGTCATCTCTGAATAACGCCTAATGATTTTTATGCTACGATAAAAAAGGACTACTAATATCTATCATCGTTTTAATTTGTGGACTTACTTAAGTTGACATCAACCAATACAAACAAACATTAACAGTAGTTTAGTGGGTGAAATATTTGGATCATGACTCATTTGCCTTATTTATGCGGTCAGTTATATTATTGTAAGGTCTGAACATTGTATTAAATCTTCACAGGCGTAATCAAGCGTATTGCTTCTTTTCCTGCACACAATTTTTTTAGACATTATTAGATGTCGTATTTTTCGTTGTAAATACTCTTCTTACATGTTTGTTATCATTATTTGCTTTTATTATGTTTGATAACCTTTTAACACTATTTAAGTTACAACTATGATGTAAAGTTTAGCATAATCTATTAATGCTAAATTCGTTTTTATTTCAGGTGTAAAACTATAAAACAAGAATGGCTTCTTCCAATACTTTGCAGAAAGCAATAGACCTTGTTACCAAAGCAACTGAGGAGGATAAAAATAAAAATTATGAAGAAGCCCTTCGACTTTATGAACATGGAGTGGAGTACTTCCTACATGCTGTCAAATATGAAGCTCAAGGTGAAAGAGCGAAAGAAAGTATTCGAGCAAAATGTCTGCAATACTTAGACAGAGCTGAAAAGTTAAAGGAGTACTTGAAGAAAGATAAGAAGAAGAAGCCTGTAAAAGATGGAGAATCAAAGAGTGAAGATAAGAAGAGTGATAGTGACAGTGACTCTGATGATCCTGAGAAAAAGAAGCTACAAGGCAAGCTAGAGGGGGCTATTGTTGTAGAGAAACCTCACGTCAAATGGAGCGATGTAGCCGGTCTTGAAGCTGCAAAAGAAGCTTTGAAGGAAGCTGTTATCCTGCCTATCAAGTTTCCTCATTTGTTCACTGGTAAGAGAATACCTTGGAAGGGAATCCTTCTATTTGGACCACCTGGTACTGGTAAATCATATTTGGCAAAAGCTGTTGCAACAGAGGCAAATAATTCTACATTCTTTTCTGTATCATCATCGGATCTAGTTTCTAAATGGCTTGGTGAATCAGAAAAGCTGGTAAAGAACCTTTTTGAACTGGCAAGACAACACAAGCCAAGCATTATTTTCATTGATGAAATAGACTCTCTTTGTTCATCTCGTTCTGACAATGAATCTGAGTCTGCTAGAAGGATCAAAACTGAGTTCCTTGTGCAGATGCAAGGTGTTGGTAACGATATGGATGGCATCTTAGTCCTTGGAGCTACTAATATACCCTGGGTCCTTGATGCTGCTATCAGAAGAAGGTTTGAAAAGCGCATCTACATTGCTCTACCTGAAGAGCATGCTAGATTGGATATGTTTAAACTACATTTGGGAAACACACGCCACCAATTGACAGAGCAAGATATGAAGGTCTTAGCTGCAAAGACTGACGGTTATTCTGGTGCTGATATAAGTATCGTAGTCAGAGATGCACTGATGCAGCCTGTACGTAAAGTTCAATCTGCTACTCATTTTAAGAGAATAAGCGGCCCTAGTCCCACTGATCCAAATGTAATTGTCAATGACCTTTTGACCCCATGCTCTCCTGGTGATCCAGGAGCTTTAGAAATGACTTGGATGGATGTACCAAGCGACAAGTTAGGTGAACCACCAGTAACAATGTCAGATATGCTAAGGTCACTGGCAACATCGAAACCAACTGTTAATGATGATGATATGATTAAACTGAAGAAATTCATGGAAGACTTTGGACAAGAGGGTTAGTTTTACTACTATGTTTCGCCACTATAGTTACATAGGTTGTAAAAACCATTAAGGCTCACAAAATGCTATTTAAGAGTCCACATTGCAGTGCCTATACTTTGCTTAATAATTTACTTAAAAAGAGTTATTGCACATCAATTTGTCTATTAATAGTTCAAGAGGATGATACATAAAATTTACGTGAAGTATAAGGATTATTGTTTTAAAATAAAATGTCTTCTACATGACATTCAGTGCATGTGTCAATTGATTACGAGTGCTTGAAATACTTTCATATATTTTTATACATTCCCTGCTTAAGGTGGGTTTCACAGCACAGTTCTGTATAGTAATACTATTCATGATATATCACAATGAAGTGCTGTAGCACTAATTTGATTTCCTGATACATGAATTAAAATTTATTATTTGGAGCATTTCATTAGATAAAACTGCTTATAAATCAGGATTACCGATTAAATTGTGCTTTTGCTTATAAGGTTACACAAGGACATTAATTCATTGAAATTTAATATTTTGTAACTTATGTAATGGAAACCGTAATGTATACCATGTGATTGATGTCTTATAAAAGAGAAGAGAAGAGATTGCTAACAGATGTACCTTGAATTTAATGCTAGGTAATTATATTAGTAAAATGTTCAATGTTACTATAATTACGTAAATGGTTTAAGATGACAGTTTAATAGAATTTTTTCTATATTTGTGAGTTGCTGCATGAAGAAGAACATTTAAGCAAAATTAATTCTTCTCTTCTCATTATACTTTCATTATGTTTTATGTTTATTAAAGAACATTGTTTAGGTCTGCTTGTGATGAAGATATTAATGTTTAATTGGTCCATTCAAAGTAAACAAGTATAGAATATTAAGAGCCAGAATTTACATATATTTTTTTATGACAAGATCCATTATCTATTCTTTTTTAATTGACTATTGTTCTGGTCTTGCTTACTATCGTATTATGTTGGTTTATTTTGAACTGATGTAGAATTTCCGCAACTTAATTTTAACGATATTTTTATAATTTAAGTTATTTTTGTACCTACTAACGTAATATAATTCTGTTTCATTGTATCTCAAAAAGTTATAATAATTGTATTTTGAAAAATTAGCGAACCTACAATATATTTTGTCTTAATATTTGTATTGTTGAATAAGTGATTAAATATACGGTTCTAAATAATACGAAATTATGTTTCTTTGGAGAGTGAGATGGTAAGTAACATTTTCAGTGTTGGAGGGCCCGTAATAAGCGAAGTAACTTTCTTACTTTTATAGTTAGCGAAGTCTTTCAGCAACAATGGTCACTTCAAATGTCTCGTCTACTTATTGATGATCTATTAACTCGTCCATTAAAAACATATATAGGTATATTAAAACGAATTTTCTTTTATATATTTTATATACAAATTTAAATCACATTTTTCACAAATCAAAGTATATATCACAATTTAATTTGGTAAATATTTCTAATGAGCGCGAGCGTAACTGCGATGGCGAGGCAAGATAATCTGTGTTGAGTCGCGGAGTTGCTGATCTCTGAAAATAAAAGACAATTACTGAGTTCTTGTTTTTGTACTTGATATAGGGAATCACAACCTATAACTGTGCCATTGCTGGGCTCGGGTCTCCTCACACAATGTGACGGTTACAGGCCATAGTTTACCACGTTGGCTAAGTGTGGATTAATGGACTTCACACACTCTCAAGACATTATGGTGCATTTTTGGGTGTGCAGGTTTCCTCACGATGTTTTCTTTCACCGAAGCAAGTGAATGCTTGACTTTTTTTTAAGTTTATTTCGACCACAATCCCGTCTCATGGCAAGCAGAGATGCAGTGGTAAGACAGTGAACGCGTTAACTTAGTGTTACAAATCAACTTAATAAATTAAAAGTATTTAAATTAATTTAGTATGCTATTGCCTATAAACTTTTTTCTTGAAGACTTGACGTCATAGGCAGGCAGGAACGCGGGCGCAAGCAAGCTATTCTGCCCTCGATAACAATTGAGGAGGCGTAACAACGGAATATTCACGACATAAGGATAGATATTAGCCGTGTGTCGTGTCGTTCGATGGTGAAACGGAGACAGGAGCTACAATTCTTGCGCCTTAAAAAGTGCTTTATACTGAACCCCCAAAAAGGAGAAATTTATGCTGAGGTGTCTAATGAGTTCGACGAAAAAGACAGTAGGTTTTGCTTCGAGTAGTCACGCTTTGAAATTCAATTTTAGGTGAAATCAAGGAATATCAACGTTCTACTTTCTATGAAGACACTGGAAGAATGGCATTTTAAATTCTGAGGCGAATCGTAAAAATGATTGAACCTAATAGACAGAGAAGAACAAAGAAAGAAGAAAACGAATACTAAAACATTATGAAAAGTATGTTATTACTAATTATAATATTTATCACTATAATATTTGTTGACATAAACTTAGATTATACAGGGTCCCCTGTATCAAAATTAGTTGAGATGCTTACCTTCCGACGGGTCTGAAATTTTTTATGTTTTACACACTGAGGCTCAACCCGGTAACTACGCCCTTGAACATACTTCTTAACTGATTTGCGATAATCAACACAATAGGTAGATATCAAGTACCTATCACGCCTTGCTATGTAGTATAGTAGTAATATACATACCTATATATAATGTGTAGTATAGCAGTAGTAAACATACCTATAACGACAGTTCGTTCTCGTTTGTGTGGTCCTATGATAGCGACGCAACGTAGCTTCATATTTGGTAACGCCGGAGTTCTGAGCCCTAACGTCGAAATGAGCAAACCCTGGGGGGCAGGTTTCGCCCCGTATGCTATTAGCAGTGATCTGTCTGTTACCTGAAATTGTTTATATTATTGTTTTATTGTAATTTAATCGTTATTTTTTTCAAAAAGAAACTAAAAATACGCTTTAATACTATTAAGTATACTAAAGAAAAAAATGACTTGTGACTGCCCTGTTACATGCAAAGGAGTTTCCTGGTCTTGAGTCAAACCTGTTGGTAGGATTAGGTTATGCTTTATAAAAATACATAGTCATCAGAACCATGGTGATATAAAATTGTCCTCAAGATAAGACGAGGTTTAGTAGAGCTACTTAGTAGTAAGTTCTAAGACTCAGAAGCATTTCAAAGTAAATATGCACAGAACATATTATATTAAACTCTTTTTTTTAAAGTATTTTATTAACCAGTAACTGATAAAGACCCATATATTTTAGTTATTTAATTACTCTCTGAATCTAGTGGTACCACAAACTAGACTTCTTACGCTGTCTTATTATCAATTATGATTTAAAATTAACTGATCGTCATTAGTCACTTACAAAGATATAGTTTTAACATTAATTTTCTTAAAGATTAAGTACTTGTTGAAGATTACTCCGGCCGAATGAGTTGATCATTATCTACGTTTACCTTCTGCCCATCGATGTACCATTGAAGGTCAGGAGCTGGAAACGCCTTGACTGAAGAGCAATTGACGTCAAGGGGTTCCAGCAACTCGTACGAACGCTCATGGCCAACAATACGAGGACTTTCACGAGGAAAATCTGAAAAATATTGAGTACTTATTTTGTAACAACCAATGCAGTATGTAATCACTATGCAGTTTGTAAAGCCAAGAAACTTTAAAGAATTGGCTTAGATACTAAGTTTTCGTCCGTTTAAAGACATCGAAATAAAATTACAAATAGCCTTATTATGTATGCAACAAAACATTGTGCTTTCCTAATAAATTTACCTAATTAATCTCAGTCATCGATATTAAATTATGAATGAATGCTCATTGAAGACTACAGTAAACAAATTATAATTTCCTACATAGTAAATACTTCCCGGATAACTATTTTATCAAAAGTATACATAAATGTAACATGTAACAAAGTAGAAGTTCACTGAAAAAGAAAATAAATCAACAGTAACTAAATATTTTATATGCTGTACCTATTCGTTTAACCCAATTCTTAATGTCATTCGTCGAGGCAAATTTTAACAGCTATGTTCATCTTTTAATAATGTATCAAAGTTTTTAACATCAGTGTATTCATTCGCTGTGATAGAAATAGAGATGTGTATCGTATACGCAAACAAAACAGAGGAACACGTTCAAAATGAAAGCATACAAGTGCAAAGTGTGAAAGGTGAAAAGAATTTCCAATAGGAGTTGAATTTTAATTTCAAGTTTCACGTGAGAGCTCGCCCTAGACGAAACGCCTGTAATTCTGTAGATACATCATATCACAGTTGTTTTAACAGTTGACAATGCAGGAAATACCTACGTCACGTGATATTTGTTGTGAAAAATATGACGTGAAATATGTAGGTAACATACATCTAAGACTAAGGTCATATAAAATTATAAAAGGGCGGCGCTAATGTCAAACTAATGACTGATATTGTTAAGTATCAACAAATGTGGTATTATCTTCCAGTTTGTGGTTGAAACAAATTGGATACTAATGCAAATATGTATTTTAATATGTTTCGTAACTATAACACTTCGAAATTCTACATTTAATGGTATTGGGAGGTAATTAATTAGCTGTGATTTATTCTTACTATACTAAATACGTAAACAGATATAAAACTGTGAAGCGATATAAAAAATAGCATCATATTTTCTTTGCGTTATATTTAAAACGTCTTGGCGCTCGAACTCGGATGAAATCTTAACCAATCTTTATCTGCACCTCATTTCTTTTCAAAGGTAAGTATTTACAGACATAGATATAAAAGTTCTTCAGTGGGTTGGGAACTTACAGTATATTTCCATGAAAGACTCAGATTGCACAGAGTGGAAGGAGGGTGCCTCTTCAGAAACCTCACACCGGTAGAGCCCGCGGGACTTCAGAGTAACTTCTCGGAGGTACACGCGCCGGGCACTTGACTTTTCTAGCTGTATAGATACCGATATTTTAACACGAATAAGTAGATAAAATTATACCATTGTCATTCTCTTTGCCCAGTCATCTAATAATTTTACCTTTTCGTAGTGTAATGACATAAAATATAGTTATAGAAAATATTCTCAGAGAAGTTTATAGAAGAACTAGTATGAGCTGATCTTGATATGTCTTATGAATATTCTCTATAAATATTATGTAGCACGACTTTCGCACAGGTAATTATTGTTAAAGATTCTGTTTTGACTTTCATTAGAAAGATAATAAAGTCACTGGAAAATTAATAATACTTAACGTCAAAAGGCCATTTTAAAGTATTTTTTACACAAAGTCGATCACAACTTTTTTCTTAATTGTCCTATATAAATCCAGTAAAAGCAATGATTAATTATGACAATGTTACCTACGTACTGAAATCGATATTGCCGGTGCTACAGTGCCAAAATGATGCTCAAATCATTACGAAACCGACAAAAATCGACGCAGAAAAAAATCCAATCCAACGATATACATGGTAGGAACATCTCATTTTGGCCAAAATGGTAATTTAGTATTACAGTAGGTTAGTACAGTAGGTAGTAATTTAGTACTCCCAGTAACTAAAACATATGA
The DNA here is from genome assembly GCA_018251375.1 of Calpodes ethlius. Taxonomy (NCBI): domain Eukaryota; kingdom Metazoa; phylum Arthropoda; class Insecta; order Lepidoptera; family Hesperiidae; genus Calpodes; species Calpodes ethlius. The sequence continues at coordinate 11,094 of DWPA01001291.1, read as the reverse complement.
ACGTAGTGATGGATTGTATTTATATAAATATGTGACTTTCTCATTTACAGGTACTTAAGTTCTCCTTTTAGTCAAGAACAGTCTTACCATTCTCTTACAGTTCGAAGCCATTCGGGGCAATTTAAATCCCTGTAACTTCATTGTAGACGCTTTGTCTACAATATAGCAGAAGTAGCCAGCATTTTTAAAGACCTAAAGAACATACTGTAATTAACAATATCCCTAAATTATCAAATTAATTATACCTTTAGTGTATGAACTATCGCCGGTCGGGTTCTTTAATTTTGTCACTGACAAATTAAAATACCCTTAAAGTTGTATTTGTAGCAAACCCACAAAATCAATTAATTTAAAATTGATTTAGTTTTCTGTATTTAAATGAAGGACACGTTGAAACATCATGAAATTTCAGTCCCTATCTACTTTCGTTTTTCTTTACGTTATTTTTATTTCTCTTTAAATTTAATGAAACATATTTTTGGAAAATGTCATTATCATAAAAGCGACATTTTATCTTAAACTTCAAACGCTCCCTTGACATGTGTATGCACGTATTTCACATCTATTTTGCTTCTAAACGGTATTATAGGAAATTTATGTTATGTATGTTTATGTATGTATGGGATTCTCCTATTTTAGTGGTTATTAGACTCCAGATAATCTGACCTTAGATCACTCACAGTTACTAAGAGATACACAGAAAATTATTAATATATCACACATATTTTAGTGTCAGTGGTTATTGCTTTACCAACAAATTTTACGAAAGAGATTACTAATAGATATAATTCAGGAATGGCCGATAGTGGTTTAGGCAACGGCTATGGGCAATAAAAAGATGAAATCAAGTTTTGATCTCCTTGCTGAAAATTTAAAAGCACTGAAATATAAACGAATGTAAAATATTTCAACTGTGTTTCATATCCGATTGCAATAACCGAAAATTGCTTTCCATAAAAATGTTGAGGCTTTATTTACTTGTCTGATCGCGTTTGAGAAATGGATAAACGAAACTTTAATATATATGTGTGTCATTTACTAGTTCAATATATACACATATATTTAAAATTAAATATATTTTAATCATTTACTTTAATACCGGTTTCGTCACTTTTGGCTATATTATGTGGGTAAGAAACGTGGTGTAATATTAAAATTTAATACTAACATAGGTCACACACTCACACATTCATGTTTCTCATAAATCCTGAGTAATAAACAATACACAATATTTGAGCCTAGAAGAATGACATTTTGCTCTTGACATAGGTCTTTAAGCGATTTTGAAATTAATAGTGTACACCAATAATAATATGTAGAGTGTGGAACATTTTTAATTAGCACTTAGTCGCGAACATCAAAATAATGAACTACAAAGAATTCTGATTTCTTTGGGTTATTAATAAAAAAAATAGAATAAGAATTTCAAGATTAACAAAACTCACCGTGGGGATTTAATTGGTATTAATATTAGAACCACTGTTTTGAAATAATTACCACTACAATCTACCGTACCGTATTGGACGGGGAAAAAAGATTAATCTGCTATTCTGAATTTAAATGTTAGGTACTTCTGTGGTCTGTATTCTGTATTTAAATATTAGGTACTTGTGTGTGTGTTTTATCTTAATTTTAATTGTGTACTTTGTTTGTCCTTGTTTATGAACCTGCATATAAAGAATATTAGTACAAGAATGTTAAGAGTAATGTCAATACTTTTTAAATATTTTTGTTTTCTTTTGAGCTTGATAAGAGGTATACCTATTTCTACGTGATTTGTGACACATGTATTTATTCTACCAGGTCCTAAATACTAGTGTAAAAAGGTAAATATTGCTTTCTATATGTTACTCGTTGTTCGTACTTCGTTTGTGATTTGGCCTGTGCGTAATGCTTAAACCAAAAGCCTGCTCCAATCGATGAATGCATTGGGCATTTGCAACAGCCGTGTTTCGCCTATTTTGCCTACCGCCTATTTCGTGCGGTCTCTTTCATTAAGCCCCGCGCGCGAGTTGGACGTAAACATCGTCATTTACAAATAGCTTCCATTAACATTACCGTAGCGGGTCAGTCAGTTTGTGGGTTGGTAGTGACGGCTGCGTATTCATTGTCATTATTAGTAAACTCAGTGAAGTAACTTTCAGACATTATTTACGAAGTAACCAGCTGCTACTATGGCCATGGTTTGGAACAGATTTATTAAATTAGAAGATTCTAGTTCTTCTGTACAAGTTATCATTTCTTTTGACTCACCAAATTATGCTTGGCGTGAATTTCCTTTGTAACTATATTCATGGCGATCCATGTGAATATTTACAAAACAATACATTTACGACCTGGAAATATTTGTTCACAACACTATGACATAAATATGTTTTAAATAAACATTTCGAAAGAGTCGAAATCAAAACGTATCCAAAAATATTTTTACATTCAGTACTTCTTCTGGATATATTGTAAATTTAATTGAACCCAGAAAACAATGATTCAACCTTGACTTTTAATAAGATATTTAACAACATAATATGTTATTAAATGTAACTAAACCATTATTTTAACCTTCAAACCAACAGAAAAGATCTTAATGTTTCATACAGGACCTATAAAATTTTCATAGCTCATTTTTAACCGGCATTAATCATGATATTTTCTTCCCTAGAGGACGTAACTGTATGCTAGCAAGAACAAAGATCCAAGGATGGGAAATAATAGTCGTTCGTTGTCTAATAAATATTATGCTTTTGCGTCAGCGTTGAGTGCTCTTATCTAACGGCAACTCTTTAATATAAAGGTATTTTAATAGCAATTTATCAAAGTATGTCACAAAAGTGGCATAAATAAGTTTGCTTGAACATCTTAGGTAACTTAGGTTTATATAGGTTTGGAATATTCTTTCAAAAATCGAATCGCGAACTCTGTTTATTTTAAATGTTCTTACCATCATTGCCTGTCTATATTTACAGTCAGTCACCATTTCACCATATCAGAATATATTTGATCAACTTTGAGTGCGGGAAATACGAACGATTACTAATTAGACCTTCCTACACTCACAATACTTGATCACTTCATAGACATTTTTATTTGTTTTATAATAAGCAACTGATTATTATTAACACCTACTATTAATAGGACATTAATAGGACTTACTATCTCACTATAATCCCTTCGGTAGTCCTATTCGAGATTACCACAGATTATAAGAGGATTGTGGCCTTGCAAGCTCATTTGCTATCCTTATCTTATAAAAAGAAAACTTGTTAATAAAAATTCTACATACGTCTACTCTTACGCCTTCAAGTCGATGCGCAAGTTGCGGAGGACTCAGACGTGGCATGTATCTGTAGAATTCTTCGTTGTCACGATACCACTTTACGGAGTACAGCTTCCCGCCCTCCAGGTCATAGTCACATATTAAGGTGACCGGTTCGCCACGTTGTTTCAAGTTGGGAACTGATAATTCTACTACGCGCAGACATATTGACACTGGAAATATAAAAACAGAATTTCTAAGATTAATTTCACTTATAATAATTGTTAGTATGTTTGGATGGTTAAATCTTGCAAGCTAAATTGCAACTATTATCTCGATTTTGTATATTAGATAAATATTTTACATTTTAATATACGTCACATATGACGTGTTACTAAACTCGAAGTTGGCTCTACACGAAACTTTCACACGTAACTTTATTGCTGTAATTTGATTATATAGTAACGTGAAATCGGAAAAAAGTTGATTAGGACGTAAAACTATCTAGATTATCATTTCATATCATTATTTTGTGACAACTGTACCGTTATCGACTCTTCGAAGTTTTAAGTAAGAATCGACGAACTAACTACCTAATTAGTTGTTTGAATTTGCTATCGAAGCATTCGTGGATTATCCAAAAAATTACAAAGATCTTTAATAACATCGTAATATAAATTATCTTCAATATTATCCTGAAATTAATTCATCGAAGACGTTACTTATATCACGCTTTCAAATCAACAGATTGGATCTCTTATACATTATCAAAATATGCCTCAGATCAAAACAAAACACGAAGTTTGACAGCTTAGCAGTCATCGGTCTTACCCGACGCCATGAGCCCCAACGCTTAAAGTAATTTCGTTCTGCGTTGCAAGCGTCAGCAATATCAGTATCGAGTATTAAAAACGAAATATGTTTGTGTTTAAGCGTATGACTCCACGAAATTGCGCTGCAAATTGTAGAGATATTATTTCAACTTGTTTGCGGATTAGAAATGATGTGAATAAAAGCCTTTATTGGGACGTACGTTTCATATATGCTGAGCGATTTTGCTTTGAGCGTTGCATTTGTGGCCTTTGGTAGTGATTTTTTTTGTTGACAAATTTATGAAAATATCTAGTGACGAATTTTAAACCAGTTCCCACCTATGCTACGTCTAAAAAGCTCTTGCTTTTAATCCTTAACTTTAATTAATTAACCTTAATTATAAATGTATATAATAGTTGCATTCATCAAGAAGGCTTTAGGCTATGTAGCACTAAAAGTCTTGGTTAACCTTAAATATTGTATTTGTCAAATATGTCCAAAGAAACAGCGCTCCTGAACTGTTTTAAGTAGGCGTTCGGGTAATAACTAATAATAAGTCACATAAAAATTGTTTTTAGGAAATGAAAAAGAAAGTCCGCGACACAAATTTATTCACTATAAGTAGGGAACAGGGGGACTTTGATAGGCTGTCAAATAATAAATTATTTCCTGTAATTTACCAATATTATTGTTATTAACACTAAATACTAACAAGACACTAACTACAGTATTTTATACACTCAGGTTTGTCACAAATATCCATCAGCGATAGATGATGGTGGCATTGCAACATGTTTTTTATCTTTATGATATAAAAAAATTAGCGCCAAGGAAATAATTGCACGCCTGTCAAATTTCTTTTGGAATTTCCGCCTATCCAACAAACAAGTACCTCCTAAGTTTATGGATTATTCAGAAAACTTTCCTTGGTCATAATATTTGATCAAGCAAGTAATATTTGTTTATGTAAATTGCTAAAACCGAATGAATTAAACAGATAGATCAATTTGTACACGTTCACAGGTACCCAGCAACACCCATAACCCACACGTTTTTTCATCTGTAATAAGGTAAAATATTGAGATTGATTATAAATGGTAGTAACTGGCATGTTAGATGAAAACTTTTTTATGTTATGAATTCTAATGATCTTCGCAACAACTGCAATAGTAAACGAACTTCCAACAAAGATAATAAACGCTTCTTAATAGTCTTTAAACTGCTAATACGCCAATCAGGATAGGGTGTCGAATTTAAACTGACATTGTCCGAGACAATCAGGTAATATTCGTAAAGATTTTAAGCATCATAATTATTAATATACCCTAGCAGAGTTAGTAGTGACTAGACAAGTCGGAAGCGCTCGTGCTTTGATATCCGGCAACTGTAGAGATAGCTCTATGAGGAAGTATAGTATGGGATGAATAATGTAATTCATTACGGTAGTGAATGTGCCAACTATGGCCTGAATCTGTCAAGATTACGGAAATCTTACGTGTCGTGCTGAGTGACATACTTGATGCAAATTAATTTTGTATTGCTGATATATTATAATTTGTTATAAAATATGTTACTGTATATGTTATCTGACCGAATTTTGAAAGTAACTGAATGTTTCATTATAAATTAAAGTTCTTAAATTAAATCTTAATACCTGTTGAACTACCTGAAAATATCTTTGAAGTAACAGTGAATATCGATTGAGCATTGACTATCTATTTAAGGTTCCGTACATCCGTGGAAAACTTAAATTATTATGAAATGTTATAATGTATTAATTATATGGAAAGACCACATATCACTTAGGTTCGTGTGTCTGTAGTAATAACCACGATTTTATTATGTTGTTAAACTTGGATTATGATTCCACATGGTAGCATTTGGTTCAAAGCAAAAAAAGTTTAGATTGAATTATATTCTTGGAATATCCTGAATAGAATAACTACAATTCGATACAAATATCAAATGACCAGAAGGTATACGTATAGCGATAGATATACGAAAAATATCGTCATCAACGCAATCTATTAATGTTCTCATCGAGAGGATTACAAGTTATTGACTGTACAAGCCGATGCGGATTAGCCGGTTTCACACACCTTTAAGAGTATTATGGATAACTTTGACGTTGAAACTAACCTAGGCTATATTTTCCAATAAAATAACAAAAGATTGTATTGTGGGCAATTTTAGCGTCCTTAATAAGGAATTATACATTTTTGCGGTAATTGTATAAAATGTATATTTACTAAATTTAATATATTTCTCAAAGTATATTTCCATACTATGTTCAAATATATAGTATACACATAAAAAGTCAAATGTCATATCGGAAATTGTCTACGAAAACTATATATTTAAGTGTAATCAGCAGTGGACTGGTTTTATGCATTTATATTTATTTATAAAACTTATGTTACTGTGCCTAAGATAACATTTTGATTTCACAAATTTAAAAATATATAAAAAAGTTCGAAGAAATATAAAAATATATAAAAATCTATAAATTGAAACTAGCAGTTCATCTAAATCTTTTCCTTCCAAAAATAATATTTTTACCAACACCTCTTGTCACAGAACCAAAAAGGAGATGCATATTTTTTTTCTAATATTCTTATTTTAAACTGCCATAAACAAAATATAAATCAATCATAAAAACTACATAACCAAAATAATACATTTTCTAGCAATTGAATCATACAAGTGTTTAGTATTCATTTAGAAGACTTAATCTATTTAACAATTACCTTTCATATAGCACAGAATAAAATATCCAGCTACAAAACGCTTCATGTTTACATTGATAAAATTAGTCACCAATAAACATAGCTGCATGGGTATCCTTGAATTACATTAAAACTTCCGACAAAAAAAAATATCTCACTCATTTTATATTTAATACACTTAAAACTTCACATATACCGATAGTCTAACATAATGTTATTTGAAGTTGAGCAATAAATAAATGCAGTTGAAGAATTGAATTCTACACGGAATAAGTGAAGACAGTCCGTTTGACGTGAACGAGCGTAGCGGCGCGCGTGTAGAATGCAACTGTTGCTACGTAGCCGATAACGCTACGCCTCGTAGACCCTCTACGATTTTTCCTCTCCCCAGAATAGTTCACTTTGGTATTAATTTTAAACCTGTATTTGTGTTTGCAACGTGTCTATAAACTTATACATTCACTTATAAAACTGTAACATTTTTTATTATCGTGTTATATACGTGAAAACAGCATCTTATATATTTTGTTTTTGTTAAATACATTATACTAAAAAATATTTTATGATAATTATACTTCAAGAAAAATAACAGTTAAATGTTAATAAAATAAATAACTTTAATAAAAGTTAACTATTGGTTAGTTTCTTAAATTCATTCAGGTATACATGTCGTAGCAAAGATTGAAATTAGAATATAAATAATAAAAATAAAATTAATATTTTATGTAGATAATTAGATTTTTTGAGAGATTATTATCACAACAGGATAGCCACATTTATTTAATATACTTTTATTTAATGGTTAATTTATGTTTTATCCCTGAAGTATCTTAGTAAGTATAATTAAACGCAGACCCTTGATACAGATGATAAAATCTACTAAATTATGCAAAAAGGTACCCATAAAAGTCGTTACCACTAAGTTCAAAGGAAATTCTCGCTACCGATAAATTCAAGAAGAAGTCCTAGGATACTTTCCATAGCCGCCGCCAAGATATAGTGATAAATAAAGTTATTTAAGAGCTATGCAATTTTCTTTCCTGTATAATATATTATAGTTTAGAGCACAGACTTCCAAAATGAACAATATCGGTTTTTCAGAGGTCGAACAACTATAACAAGCTATCACTATAATAAACGATAACTGATTTTAAGCGTCGGAAAAGTTTAAAAATCGAATCCTATTAATTACAAGTTCTTTTTTTAAATATCGAAAATACTGTATAAGTTGTGTTCGGGCATCAACTTCTTACAAGGCTGATTGATATTTAAGTAGGAAATATCATTGTTGTACTTAAAAAAAAAGTCAACAAGATGATAAGCGTACACAATTTCGTACGAGATGAAAAACTCAACAAGAGGAAAAAGTAGAGATAGAATAATTGAAATAATTGTCTATGAGTGTCAGTTAATTTTGTAAAGCAAATCTCTTGCCCAAAATATTCTAAAAATCCCTGGTTTACACTATTATAAACGAATACTTTAAGCAGAAAAAATGAAAGGTTATAAATATCATTATTACATGTGGTATAAATAATTTTATTTATTTATCGTAAGAGGCGAGAGAAAGTAGGTTCTTTGCTTGGCAGTAAAACTTTGCGTAAGGATTATATTATGTAACTTTTTATTAAATAATATTATTCCTATAATTATTATCCTTCTGTCTAGCTCCACTATCTAGCTATGCGCCGTTGTTTGTATCAGCTGCCAAACTAAGCCAGACAAAAAAAAACAGCTAGATTTTTCGTGATCTGACGGGGGGCTTTAGGGCCAGATCTTTATATTTTCTTCTCTCTTTCTTATTGGGCAACAATGTGGGTGGTGTTTTAGATGTTGCTGGTGTCTAAGACAGTCTTTGATTGTCTGTTTACATAAAAATAATTGGGAAACTAAAATAAATTACTGAGATGGACCCGATTTTTAATATACTTTAAATATAATTTAATAAATATATACATATCAATTATTAAATACAGTGTAATTATTGAATCCTAAATGAGTACATTTAATTTAATGTAATGATAATCATTCGTTTTTCTCACGAAATAAATGTGTTGTTAAATTGCTTCTCTTTTTCTATACATTAATTTATGTATAATTTATATTTTTTAGTCTTCATGTCCGCGCATAACAAACGGCTCTATACTCGATTAAAAATAATTAATTAGAAGTCTTGTAAGGTCGGATGGTTTATTGTATTGGCTTTAATTCTTATGTAAATCTATAACCTAAATATATAAAACACTATCTTACATTCAAGTATTAAACAATATCATAAATTTCAACATACATTCCACAAACAAAAATATTTACACATAATATACGTAACGAAAAAGTCAATCAGATTTCCAAAGTTGAATGAAATCACCAAAGTGCATAATTTATTTCGTAGTTTCATAGAAAACGTAGAGCTGGTGTAGGAAAACCTATTTTTCAAATGCAGGTTTTGTTTTTCTCTTCCAATCTCCTATATAGGGGCGGTGCCGAGTCGGTACAAATGGAGAGAACCTCTCGAACGCCATTAGCAAATTACCTATTTATTAAATCCGTGACTAATCCATGGTCATCCCTTTGATATAGCTACGCGCCTAATGCGACCTCACAAACGAATCCGCCTAAGCCCGTAAGTTTTTTGCGTTGCGTAATTCCACCCAAATACTAGTTATTAATATAACTGATAGGTATATGTCAGCTAAAATTAGTTAGTGTACGTTTGTGTACTTATAAAATTAAATACTACTGTTGTACATTGTTTAATATTTTATAAAAAAATTATAAAAAAAGAATAAGATACCTATTTCATATATTATAAGTCGAAGGCAACAGCCCTTGTCGGTAGCGCAACTTACTGAAAACCTAGATTCCTTTTCGGGAGGTCGCTTAGCTGTATCCACTATTAGGAGGTGGATTAATTCCTATTGTACTCGGATATGGAAGTACCTTTAGTAGTCTTCACCTATCTGACGAGCTATCCTGTCCAGGATTTTACGTGAAATGTTTCAACGTGTTATGCTGTGTCGGGGAGCTAGTTTTTACTTCTGCTTTATTTTTGACTATGTATTCTATGGCCTGTATTCTGTTCTAGTCCGTAAGAGAGATCTTGACTGTAGATACAAACTTTGATATTTGTGCGTATCGTTACATACTGATGTTATTGAATGTAATTGCCAATAAAGCAAGTTGTTTATAACAATAACTAGATGTTGTGAGAAAAGAACAGCATAAAATGGTTGTCAATTTCTTTCTATCTCTATAAGGGGAAGTTACAAGGGAATGCTCTGTAATTAGACGCTTGATTTTGACTAAAATATATATATTAATGGATCTTCCCATAGAAATTTGAAGTTTATTCATAGTAATATGTAACCTATAACCTATATTACTCGTCGTCCTCCCAAATATCTCCAAACCAAAAATCATACCATAGCACATAGAAAGAAGGACAAACAAACACATTTTAGCATTTATAATATAAATGTGGATATATGTTCTTATTACTAATAATGTTTACAATTGATCCAAAAAAACAGTATCATAAACTGAAGCTTCAATTCACGTTTATATAATTTATATCTCAGGGTAATTTTCCGTTCAATTAAGTACTAATGTTTAAAGAAGAACTTATGTTTAATACTTTAAATTGGAGCGTTTCGAATAAAATTTTAATTATGTTTATCTTACGCTTTATTAAATTCAAAAGAAATTATAGAAAGCTATGATTTGGCTTGGGTGTACATTTTAACCACGCGATTAAGGCGATTGAATAAAATTAAAAAAATATATTCAGAGGAGGTATCCCCTATATGTAAAGTAGGAATGATTTTTTTCTCCTCAACTCCGTAGTATGATGTGTGATACGAAAGGTTTTTAGAAGATATTGGCAGTCTGTGTATGGCAATTGCCTATTAAGGAATATGTTTGTGAAATATTTAGCTATAAAATACTAATTTTGGTTAGAAACTAGTACAACAACTTAGTACTTAGATTCGGTAAAAATCACGGAAGTACTATACGGAAAACTACCAGCCTCTTTATGGTTTGTAACTCTTCGATCAATATTCAATCAAGTTACAACTACGGGACCCTATGTTACGTTGAGTATATTACACTTGGCAGGTTTTTATACTAGTAACTGGCTTGGATTTGGTTCAGATTATTACGGATTGTTACTTATTTTATCAAACATTAAACTCACTTTATATTTACGATAATCTCTTATTACATGAATCCAAATTATTGCTATTAATTTTGAGCTTAATATATATTTTTTGTTTACTTAATTTATTCGATTCAGTACATCAT
>DWPA01001290.1:0-19216 GCA_018251375.1 Calpodes ethlius | reverse complement strand
TATTGGAGTAGTATATCTGAATATAGATTGGTTTTAACGGATATCTACCTGAAACAGTACTAGGTTATTGAATGTAGTTATACAGAGATCGCAGTTTATGATATTCTGGGACACCTTATACATTATGTAGGATATATAATGTACTTTAATAACTATTTATTGGCTAATTAGTGTTTTAATATCGATTCTATGTTTGTTATATCGATTCAAAAGTTGTCCCTAACTTCATTTCAACCAAAATAATCTCAGATGGTACAAAATATAAATGCGAAAATCTTCGCCAATATTTCGATTCGCTGATTTAATCAAATCTTTATTTAATGTACTTCTTGAAGCGGCCATTGAGAGAATAAATTATACTTATTCGAAGAATAAGGGTGGTATTATACTTAGTATTGAATCAGTGGTGATTCAACTGGGATTTTATTTTGAAAAACATGGAATTCATTTAAATTTTTTTACAAGTATTACTACGGAAGTTTTTGTTTTTACTAGGACAAGCACCCTTCGAAACTGCGCGCTAATTAAAAGTTCACGCAGTATGTGTTGCGTTGCTGTACGCTCTACTTTCGATAGCTAAGTATGATTATAGGTATAACGGACACGATGAAATTATGTCAGAATGTAATGGAATTTGTTTATGGGGCCCTCAGGATCAGACGGTTTGAGCTTGTAGGTACTAGGGAAGCACGAACGAACGATGTTTGCAAATCAATGCGTCAGAGTCCACTGTGTAGTCGTGCACACAAACTGTCAAATAGAACGCCGTGTACATACAAATACCGGAAAATTTGTATTACGCATCCTCATCCATGCAGGGGCATAAAGGCTTGTACTTTTTTTGATTCCTCTATTTTTTTATTGTAACATTTTTAAATATATAGATAGATTTTTTTTAACCTTTTACGTAACTTACAGTTTTTGGAGTTTGTTTGATGCTTATTTGAGTCAAATCTTGCGTGCTGCATAATTTACTTTTATTCTACAAAGTTGAAATTTCACACGTAGCTTTAGTTTCGATGTCAATACAATTTTGTACAAACATGATTTCATACTACACTCGAGTTTGGCTTCAGACGCAGGTAATCCTCAATGGTGAATAGAATAGTTACCGAAAACTATCGACTATGAAAGCATGTTTTTCGTAATTTTAACCATTAATTTATTCTAATTTCCGATACATGTATATGGTATGCTTAAGCTAAAACCAAACCGTTAAAATTAATGAGAAATTGAAATATGAAAACAAAGATTCATTAGGGGACTTCTTTGAAATATGAGTATGATAATAAATGACGTAACACAAAATATTACTGTGACTGAAATCAGTAAAGGGGCCGTGGCGTTGTAAATCTCATAAACGGCAAAGAGAAGACAAAGAAAAATTTAAGGTTTAAAGGAGCCCGCGAGTACGCACGTGTTGGAAATTAATGCGACAGGTACCTCCGGGGACGTGCAGGGACTCTCCCTTAGATAAAATACTTAATAATAGGGAGTATTCAGCAACAACGAGGCAACATTAAAGTAAATTGTTCTAGTATTTAGTAGATTTGGAGGATTATGGAGATACTACGGTATTACAAGACTGTAGCTCAGAGGGTAGTAATCGTGTATGTCGCGAAAAAATCGTATTTAATTCCAGACCAGGCTGCTTGCTTGTCTTTTTTTTGATTTTTGGTATTATATCCTAAACCATTGGAACCGTGAAAAAGCTAATTAATCTTAATGAAATATTTTGATAATTTACACAAGTTTAAAATAAGTTTTATATGTCACAAAATATCAAAAATATCGTTAATTATATATCTTTATCAACAGTAATATTTACGATGAAATTTTTACCGTTAAATTTTCTTCATATAATATAAATGTTAACGTTGATTTACATAACGTTATTGCATCACTCTACCCCGAGCTATTTTATTCGTACCATTTTATTGAAGCCAAAATAATTGAATACTTTAAACCATTGGCAAGTAAGTAAAGCTTGATATGAAGAAACAAAATAATAAAAAAATATTGTCGAATGGGTTTCCGTTTGAGGTATTTCTGGTGTATCTCATATACTCTTAAAAACGAGTTGGCTGACAGCCAGGATGTCGCTAAGACTACATCGGTATCTACCTACCTATGGTGGCTTTGCAGTGATACATTCTGAGGAATTGTTTGACCTGGTTCACACGTTATCCTGCGTTGCACTCACACTTCACTACACTTACACTCACATTGACATTCTACACAACCTACATTTTAGGTTACATCAACTAACAATTCATACATTTTACTTATACTTATACTGAAGTAATTACTGAAAAAAATAAGATTTTCAATACAATAAATATATTTAATTAAACAATGTATAAGTGCTACATTGTAAATCCTTGTATAATTTTGAGGGAGACAGTAATAAATCCCTGGGATATCTAAAACATAGGCACCTATCTATATGTTGTCTCCCATTTTCCTCACTCAACCGCTGCTATGAAAAATATTTCACCAAGAGTAGAATTAGCAAAGTTGTTGCGAATTCCACACGAGGGCAACACATCGCCCGAATATTAAAAGGTGAATTAGACTGGTCACGCTCCAATGTGTTCATAAATGTTCTTATTAAGCCTCAACTTGTTAGAGGACACTTGCGTGACTGTATGATGATATAAAGTTATTTTATGCCGAGTAATTTTATTTCTGAAATCTTTAACATTAACCGTATTAGGGTTAGATCGTAATCTTTTCATTGAGGGAATTTCTATTAAGATTATGTCGAAAAAGTACTATATATAATATTAATCAAAGTTTCAATTACATTATGCGAAATTATAAATTTAATCATCAATGAATACTGAAAGCAGATTATACAGATTTATTTAAAATGTATTGAGGTGATTTCTTTTTATTTATAAGACTAAAATTGACCCTCCACATATTTCACACAATACTTCACATAATTTTGCTTATACAAAATACACTTATAAATAAAAAAAAAACATTATTGAATAGTTATAGTATTTATAATGATAAAAAAGCAGAATTTGATGTCGTATATTTTGTTGTGTGGTATATTATGTTAGTTACAAGTATTAATAGATAAGCCTTTAGGCTAGGCACACTAATGGTTACACCAACACCTTTAAATACTAAGAAACAGACACAAATTTACTACGAAATTAAAAAAAAAAGAACATTTAAAAACTGTACATCGTAACATGATAACATGTCGCGCGCGTCAGACGCTCCAAGTAATAAACCGCAGAGCACTTCAACTTAGATACGACTACAATTACTTGCGATATAAACAATATAAAATAGAGTTTTCATTGTGAAACGAAGCGAGACTCGAAATTAAATACAAGTTGCTAAATTCTAGTTTTACAAAATGCTTGTGTTGAAGTGGCGTGAAGGACAGATTCACTTAGTGATGGTAAAATTGATATCACAAAATTATTTTGCTTTTACAGTAGCGCAGGTTTGTGATGTAGGAAAATTTAATTTTGTTGAAACTTTATAGTAGAAATATACATATCGAAGTTTAAGTAACATGTTATGATTATGGCCCGAATGTACTGAATTCCCAAAAAAAACGTGTTGAGTGTTCATTCAATCGACCGCTAACGTCACGTTGAGTGAAATGTAACCTATTCAATATTGTCTATTACACTACAACTTGATCGCGTCGCAACGCTTCAGCGCCGATTTGTCCTTACCACAGATCATAACTAGACAACTGTTAAACGTGACATCATTGGCATATTATGCAAAAGCTGATAGAAAAAAAGACTATGATTTCAATAAGTCATTTCATTAAATAATTATTTACTTTTTTAGCGACGAAAACGGTTTGAGTGGCTATTAATAAACTAAGAATATTTTAATTAATATAGAAATACAGATAATATTTGCAATAGGTACTATATATGAAACAAATGTATAATCTGTTGAGTTGTATAAATTATTAGGACAAAATCAAAATCAGGATCGAATGACACCTCAGAGGCTTCGCATTGATCATCGGTCCAAACTTCAATTTTACCGTAACATCGCCCAAGGGAGTGACCCCTATCACGCTATCTGTCCCTGTCTAGCTCACAGGAATGCGTACACGAAATATTTTAAGGATATTTCAAATTGCTCGCAACAATCTACTTATAAACATTTTGTGCGCGAAAGCATTGCATTTCATGTATAAAATAGCATAAAGGTGTAAAGGTTGTTAAAAACTCACCGATTATAAAACGAGCCCTAAATATTTTTTCCTAGTAAGAAATAATGAAACAATCACTCCAGGGTTTTAAAAATTCTATTTATAGAGAGTAAAATAAGGGATAAAAGTTTGTTTGGACATCATTTAAAAAGAGGTATTTTCGCGCTGGAATATTAGTCGGCAACAGATAGTATAATTGTAAGGATTATATCATCATAATATATTATAAACAATTTTTAAGATGAATCTCGTCATTTCATGCCATTCAAACATTGAATATAACATAACAGGAAATAGAAATAAATTACTATTATTTAAACAAAAACGTTACGTACGTTAGATACTATTATAATTAATCTTATTTTATACTTTGTTAACATTTCTAGCAGAATTATATCTATAGTTTCTAATGTAAATGCATCGTCTTAAAACTTACATATACGTTTTCTCTTCAATCTATTGTATGTGTGGTTTGCGTAATAACGTAGTCGGGTATAATGAAACGCAAAGAATGTAGGAAGAATTTCATTTCTAGCTTTTATCGTACATTGTATTGCTATACATACGAGTAGTTAAGTCGCTGGTACAAAGTATTGTGAATCTGTTGTGTACGTACTTTTTAAAAACTATAAAGTATTTCCAAGTCGCTTGCGGAAAATATTGAAATGATGAAATGATGTTCTTTAAAATTATTGTTTTTCTTTTACATTTTTAGGTTTTTATTGTTTTAAATACTAATTGAAGACGCTGAGAGACTAACATTGTAATAGATTTCAATAAATAAGTGTAAGCAATATTTCAATTAGTGCTTTCATGCGCCATTTCCTATGCGAAATAAATAATAAGACTTTAACACTGACCGGTTAACTACTATTAGGATATAGCCACGAATTATCTGATCAGTTCTTCGCATTTTTTCTCTTTGATATTGATACATACTTGAAATAATCACAAAACAAAATATAACTCTCCGTAATAAAAAATACGAACATTCCTCCCACGTTGGTCTAAAATTAAGCTTCAACGGGTGTTAAGATACATAAGGTATAAGCTGTACAACCAAAAAAGGTAAAAAATCATGGTAATCTAATTCATGAGTAATGTAACATTTCCCAAACGTAGAAAAAGGTGCGAAAGCTACTCAATATTGTATCAAATTTTTTATTCACCGCAAAGGAGGGTCGTCCAGTTCACGCATGCCCAAACAAAAGCTTAGCAATTCTCGTTCAAACAAATCACCACTAAACAAACGTTTCTACAGGTAGGAATAATTCAGGGAGAGGTCACCTGTTACTGGTATTCGACGTCGATCATCGGGAGTGCGTTGCGTCGAGTTCCCGCGTAATGTCACCCGGGGGATCGGACGACGCCAGACAAAACCCTCGGGTCCTCACCTGTCAAACCGAACCTAACCCGCTTTTGTACGAACTCGCATTTTTAACGCGGGTCTTCTCTCCGCTTCCCGAATCCCTCCCACGCATCTCATACGTGCCGCCTGAAAATTTGATAAGGAACGAATTTATAATTACGTCACATGTATATCGCCGTGCGTGATGATGACATTAATATTGCAACGCAATTCCGCCTGTTCGGTTTTACTACGGATTTAGCTGCGAACGGGAGTTTGAAAAACGTTCCTTAGTGGCCAAATTTAGGTGTATGGCTAGCTCGGTGAACGGTGACATCGCATCTCTGTTCGCGTGTCCTAACCGCTGACTTTCCATTTATTTCTCTATGAATACGTTATTACCTGCTCGCCCCCGCTTATCAAACTTTATTTGCAGCGTGTGTTTTACTCTGTACCGGTGCTTATTCGTTATTACAACGCCGGAGTGTTTTATTGCCTGGGCGGGGCTCAAATCGCGTACGACGCCCTTGTTTTTCGTTATTTTTCCTCGCTATCTTTTCAGGATTTGAACTTTACTTTATGTCTTTTTTTTGTTTCAGATTGAGGACGCCATGTTAATGTTCGACAAACAGACCAATAGGCACAGAGGTAAGTGAAATATTTATCAAAATTTCATAACGTTATTAGATTTAATGGGTCAGGTTTTGTAACGCTATAGTAGCATAATTTCTCTCTTACATTTCCAGTAATAATGATAGAGAACAGTCCTTTTTAATATCACAGACAGCGTTTTCAGGCAGCAACAATTTATTAAAAAGTAGCAATGACGTTTTTAATTCTGTGTCTGCCTCCGTAGACCGCGTTCATTTTACTCATGATGATTTGTCCGCACTGTGATGAATGTTGGAAACAGCGTTTTAAATGTCGCTATTTATTTCAATACTCCACCGACCAGCGGCATGCCGGCTCGTAGCTATCATACAATGTGATTTTCCAATACTGTAATAGCTCTTACTGTGCCGGTTTTTCTATTAATTATCACTGATGAAAGTACAAAGTTAGCAGTTTGATAAGTGGCTGATTGATACTCAAACTCAAATTGTAGATGAGTAAATCTATTCTTACGGATATACGTTTCGGTTTTATGATTTAAGGTAATCAAATTATCAACAATCATAATCAAAGTGTCCTAGACATCGAATAAAAATAATAAATATCACTGAAACGAACTCAATAATAAAATTTAAAGTTAAAATTAAAGTAGTTTTATAGAAACATGAATATAATAATTATTAAAACTAGGCCATATTTTTATACAGAAAGTGAAGCATGGATTCGTGACGTCATGATATCGTGTTTTTCTAGGTTCTTAATCAAATTAAATATCAAATTAGGTCAACTAATGGGATCCTATATTTAATGTAGCGTCGGATTTATCTTTTACAACTCCACCCATTTTATCCCATTATATCCCAAAGTATAAACAAACCCCGGAAAAAGTGAGGCCCATGGGTTCAAGCTGTGCGTTCTTTACCAGTCAGTCATCATTAGCGTTTTATTAATTAGATTAATGTGTTTAATACAATTATTAATAGAATTTTCGCTAATATTTATGGTGGAAAAATCCAGCCACTCTGGTATCGGAGAACCGAACCAAAACTCTATCAACATTACTAAACAGGTTAACCGTTTTCCTGTTCCTCGCTCGTGTTCAGACTATTCGCGACTAATAAATAACAAATCGAAGCTGGAATAAAATATATGGCACCTATTCGAAGAGTTCTCGGTGTTGTTGCTTTGTATCCTGGTAAAGGAAAACTGAACGTGTATTGCAAACTTGATGACTTGAAATGATAGAGATCATGTCTACATAGTGCGGGGTTTGATAAAAAAGAAAACAAATATTTGTTGTACAAAATAAATAAATAAAAATTGATCACAAAAATAGTGAGACTTTACAGCCAGATACGATATTAAATAAATTAATTATTACATTGTATGAGTTTGCATTCTTTAAACGACTTCGTAAAATAGTCAGGTCTTAATACCTAAGCTTCGGTTCTTATTTTTTTTATTATAAAAACAATGATACTTCGTTACGTTGTATTTTATTTGCTATTTATGCATTTTCGTAAATTGTATCATTTATCCATTATTGGTTCAATGTTAAAAATAATCCTGATTGGCCCCATTGAAACATCCTAAACATAACGAATATTAAGAATATTCGACTTAATATGCCGCAGAAAGCAACCCAATATTATTGTTATAACCAAGAAAATAAATGATGTGTCTAAACACCTCAAGCTAGGAGTTATGGAATCAGTTGATTTCATTATCCCCACAACAAATAAGATTTTAATTAAATTCACGGAAATCGTATCAAGGACGGCCATCTTTTGTTGTCGACGAAGGTTCCCTAGAAGCAGTTACAGCAAATACAACGTTAAATTTACTTTTGTTATCCTCATTACACAAAAACAGGCTGACCCAAATATTCAGCTTGGGTGAAATATCGTTGCGTCGTCATTTATGCAAGTTCGCAAAAACGAATCCTGTTTCGTTACAGGATAAGGGAAAAACAGCCTTGTTACAATGGTAATAACAAACAAAACTCGTCATCGGGTTCCCCTCGTTGCCAAGTTTCACGCCCTTTACGTGTCATTTGGAAGGTATAATTTGAGGTCCCTCACTTTGTAATTAGAACAAACAAAGAAATTAAATACCTTGTCATATCGGGCTGCTTGCCTTTAAATATTTTGCTCATTAATAAATGCATAGTAGTCAGATATATTTCTTGAACGTTTATTTGGACCCAAGATCGTGTTAAATTTATTAAATTATTTGAATTTACTTTGTATTACATTTTATGGTCCGTTACTTGGATTACAAATAACAAAGGAAAATAAAATCGTATATCATGCATTTCACATAATATTTCATAAATTGGTATGGTAAAGGTCAAACTTAAAATAACTGAATACTTTAAAAATTTAAAAACATTCTTATAGTGTTATTTCACTGAAAAACAAAATCGGGACTGTACTATTCATTGTTAAGGAACTCTCTGTCGACTGAGAGAGCGATTTGAACAAGCTATCATGAAAATAATATAGTGCGTATATAAAATTTGCTGTCTGGGTTATTAACCGTTAAGGGGTTTTTACGTATGGATCCAACTCGACTGAGTTCAAATGTTGTTTATCATAAAATTGCTTAGTCATCGGAACAGATAATACGAAAAATTTCAAGTCCAAAATATTTACAGCTTACAATTAACAATTTTGGCATTTGTGCTTGACATGAGTTCCTTATTTTTCGACTAAGTTTAATTATAATTTAGGCCTAATAATCAATTGAAATTTGGGTAAATATTTTCAATATTCATAAGAATGTTTTCATGCTTTATGAATCAATACGCATTAAGGATGTACTCATATATGCGCAATATTTTGATATCAAAATGTCTTATACTGCTCCGATACTACCGGGTTATTATCCCCGGAACGTAATCAGTTGGGTCGGGTTATCCTGGCAAGAAATGTAAAAATATCCGCTGTTTATTTGTATCAAACCCGGGCAAAGGCAACCCAAACGCGTATTCAGGCTGAATATGAATGCAAACTGCCCTGGCGAACGGCCGGAATGGCGAAAATCAAATTAGGTATGGCGTGAATACTTCACGGCGACGTCGAGAAAAAAATTGAAATCAAATATTCATTGACTTTCAACCGGATAAGCCGGTTCGCAGTCATTTCAATACATTTTATTATCTATTTTGCTGTGTACTCCACAGTAACCGCTAATAACCGGTTCACGATATATAAAACTGTATATCTCAAAGGCCGCTATCGATATTCAACAAAAATAACTACGGTTAGATCGGTCGGATGTTAACTACATCGAGTGGTTCAACTGTTGATAGCGTGGGAGTTTCAATTAACGATATTAGATCTGTCATTAAGCCCTAGGAACGTACGGTATTAAATTAACACCCACGTTCACCATACTTCTCCAGTAATCTGTACTGTAGATCTTTTCAACTGAGGAAGGGAAATAATTATGTTCATTACTGAGACTAATTTTTTCATATCGCAGTTTCTTTTCCATTGCAAAATCGATTTGTTAAAATATAGTATTGATTATGAATAGCGATAAAAATGTATGTTAGTACACAGAACTCCAATCAATGAAGTATACTATGATACGAGCAAGGAATTGTCATTATAAATGTCAAATTACTATTACCTCATAAGATAGACTTCTATTTCTATTATTGAAATCAATCAAATCAAATCTTGTAATGTAATTTAGAGCTACTTCCCCTTATGAAGCTTTTTTAGTATAAAGCGTGCTTTTAGTTTTTTAGACTATTCATCTCAACTATTTATTGGTTATTTTATTATCTTCTATCTAGCTTATGTCGGTTTATAATAATCGATATTCTTATTAATAGTCGGCAATCCGATTTTTGCTCTATTGACGTATTAAATCATCTTTACCGAATTGCGTTACAAGTTTACCTTACTTCATAGACTCTCATATCTACTGATTCCTTCGGTACCGGCTCGTACCAAGCGCGATCTACAAGTGCCTTACAAAAATATAGAGTTTTATTTTAGTCGTGTTACATTTTAGCCGTTGTTCTACGTGCGTGAAATTGTTTTTGTGACGGGGTGAGACGGGATGGAAGCTGATAATATACATTTTTAAAATTTTCATCATAACTTCTATCATGAGTAGCACTAATTATTTACGGAAAATATCTAGATAAATGTTTTATGTTTTATCTGCGATATTCAAAGTCCGCTCATCGTTCGGCTAGTATAAATGCCGCCTAAAAGCTTTTAATCCGACACTTTTGTGAAAGCTATCCACCTTCCTAACCCGGCTGTATTGTCTATAAATCATTTGCTGAATAAAGACTTAATTTAAACGATGTTTTTATAAAGCTGTTGAATGTGGGAAAATGAAATCCGTTTAATGTTTTTTGGTACGTCAAAATACATCCTCGAATAACGTTTTTTTAATATTTATATTTAAAGTACCCTTATTTTTATTAATGGCCACTCTTGGATGAAAAAATATTAATTCCCTGCCCAGATTCGCCATTGTCTCTTTAAATTGTTTTGTGCTAATTTATGACGTAAATATTAAATCCAAATAAAAATATGGTGTTTTGAATAAACTAATTGCACAACAGATAGAAAATAAAAGATTACGTGCCATTAATTTCATATTCATTCTCTATGTAAATTATGGTAGTAAGCAAAATGCCATTAACAAACAATGTAATCTAGTGAATCATAGTCTAAGTAATACCCGGAAATGTTCTAAAACGTACAAGCGGGTGTTTTTACTCGAGCATTACACATAAAACGGCAGCGGAGCTTAAAGCAAATGCCATTATACGAAGGTAAAACGCGACATGTGAGACTCGAAGTTCATAAATATTAAACAAAAAAACTAGCGGAACCAATCTCGGCGGGGCGGATTCCATTTGGTCGCGCGAGCTACCCACCGATGGGACACATTTCTTCCAGTGCGTGCCTTCACTACCGTGAAAATTTCACCTCTCACTTTACATAAGAGTAGTGTTATCTATATTTCATTCGACGTTCGTGATGTGTAAAGACGCCTATTGCGTGAATCATAAATGGCGATCGTTTTCGCCCGGCCCCATAAAATTTCTTTCAACGTATTTCTAAAGTCGTCCGGGTATTCCCGCGCGTTTGTTTTTTATATTCTCTCGGTAAGACATTTTACGACTGAATATTTTCTTTATTTCTACGATAGAACTGAAACATTTAACATTGATGTTAATGACCTAAACATTTTTGGCACAGTGTTTGTGCGTAGTTACAATTTTAAAATATCAATAACATAGTATAGTTATTCATGTATTAAGATAAGTTTTATTCAGTCCGATCTTTTAATACTTTTTCAGATAATAGATACAAAAAGTATTCCTGAAAATATATTCATGAATAGATATATTTTATTCAAATACTCTAAACGTATAAGTGTTTAGATACATGACGTTGTTATTTGAGAGTAATACAATGAATGTTTAATACATGGTTGTGTTCAAATCCAAGTGCATCTTTATTTGTTCCGAATAGAATCTTCGCAGCACTTCAATTCAACTATTTTTGTACACGTCGAGGCAATTCTAATACATACCGTTAAAGCTTCTGAAGAAGAGCTCTTGGTTGAGGCGGACTCGGTGTGCCGTCTTACTTGGCTCTTAAGAACAAAGGATTTTGATCTTTGCGCGTCTAATATAAGAGTTTTATATAGGATTTTGTGTTTAAATGTGTATTCAGTGAGTGCTAAGTGCTAGCACGTGGCAGCCTCCGTGGGGAACGGAATACTTTAAGCTTAGATGCATCTTGCGGAGAACCGCCCTTGTTAATATAACGTGTATTACAATTAATTCACTTTAAAACAATGTTCATTTTAAGTGGACTGTCTTATTTTATTGCGGGTGTCTCGAAATTTGATGCTTTCTCCTTGCTTTTGTTCTGTAACTTAGTAAGATATTTTTTAATGACGATTTTAAGAACGAAGTTATATAACAGTGTTTGTATAATTATGTTTGGGTTGTGTTATGTCTTTTAATACGCTTTAAACTTTATCACGCATTAATAAGTAAATTAAATCAGAAATTTTGTACAATGAATTTCTAATCATAGTATTGAGATATTTCAGAGCTTTTAAATGCATAATAAGAATAGTAATTAAAACTAAGAATATTTTTCATTTAAGGTTTAGACTTTTTCCGAATACTAAGTAATTTTAATTCACTTAACAAAAAATCTAACATGAAAGTCGATTAGACATCATTCGCACAAAACCAACATCGATTTTCCTCAGTCCTCAAAAAACTTAAAAACATATCGAGATTGAAAACTTTTATACAGTGTTCAATACACTCACTCACGTTGAGTAAGCCCACGGAAAGTATAAATATATGACGTAATGTACAGTAGGTAGTACCGCTCCGTTGAACCAGCGAACGCGAGGTCTCAAGAGACGTCGCGGTTGAGAATGCATCTGGCGTGATGCATATGAGATAAAGTGGGTACCGAACCACCCGGGACCGCTTCGTAATCACGCCAACCGCTGAGCATTTGCATAAACTATAATGTGCCTAATGTATACTCTAAATACATTTGTGGTGACACCTTAAACAATACACCTAACAGGAATGTGTAGGGTGTTCAAAGATAATTCAACACAAGCTTCTGTAATGCTTCTGTCACATCCACGACATAACGTGTTAATTAACGCGTTAAAACTGATATTGCATATATGTGGCTAACAGTTAAGCGCATTATTTAACGCGATTATCAAGACACTAACAGGTAATAAAATATTGTATTGAGTGGTAATATTAACGCGATAATTAATACGCATTGGAGCTTAACCGTTCATTCCACGTTAAAACAGACGTGGCAGGTGATTTAACCGATGAAGTTTTATGTAAATCTCTTTCCCCAATTACGTATATGGTTCAATATACATGAACACTGTGCTCATATTTCGATGTTTGTATCGTTCGTAAGTAATTGATCAAATAAGCTACTTGAAGCGTAGTCAATAGATGGTTCGCCGCTAGTTGCAAAATTTATTGAATGTTTCATAATCATATTAATATTTTTCATTAAGAAATGAAGTTATTATTGATAAATGAAGTCATATTTACAGAACATCTAATTAGATGACCGACTCATTCCTATTAATTATAATTAGTTATCTAAATAATATTTTTTTCTAAATAATCGACAACATTTTCTCAGCAAGCCAATCGCAAAAAATGTATTACATATTTATTAAGAAGATATTGCAATTTTATATTGAGATTTATTCAAACAATTTTAGACTAAGACATGTAGTCGTCACATATATTGTTGTATATAAACTTCTCGTTATCTTGTGATTTACTTAAAAATATCAGTAACAAAGTTTCTGTGCATTAAAAATTCCATATATAATTTATCCAAAGGTACAATGCAGTTTGCATTAGGGGAAGCTTCGAAGCGTACGTATTATAATGACACTCGTCTCAACAACAATTGTCTCCGGTTTAGTTCTTTTTAGAGCGTACGGCTTGCCATGGAAAATAATAGTAATCAACGTCAGTATTGAACAATACTTTGGTATTATTTTTGTAGCTTCATACTATTATAAAATGACAATACATTAATGGGAATTTCAAAAGTTAACCCTGAGTTATAATTTAAACACGTCTCGTGTTTTCAACCTTTTTTTTCAGAATACTTACGTATATTTTGACTATTTAAAACGTATCTATGAAATTATAATAATTAATATCAAAGTTTATAAGGAAATAATAGTTACCGTTCATTTCACTGCCTTGCAACAGAAAATATAGAAGCGAAAATTAAATTAATTAATTTACGATGTGGAAAGAAAACTATTCGTCAAATAGGAAATGAGTCCTTACAGAAGAAAATCCTCTACCAATAAACAAATTCAACAAATGGTCAGGAAAAAAGATGCTCACAGAATTGAGTTGCATATAATTATAAATCACAATATAAGGACTTGTCAATTTTTCTCGTACTCATTTTTAATTAATATTACAATTGCATTTATATTGATAATTAAGTGTTAATTATGATTAATTGACAGTTAATTAAATGAGCAGAGTAAATTGTTTTTAATAGTTTATGTAACATAAATTTTCCCTCCTTAAACTTAAATAAGCTATCCACAGTGAAGTTTCGAGTACTATTTCGTGTTGCAATCGTAAAGTCGGATTAAATTCGGCTTCTTGCGAAGCACTTGTTACTTAATTTCTTTTATAATTCATACACACAAAACTAATGATAGTTTTAACCAATTTCTTATCTGTTTAACATTTGTTTACCATCAGTACACATATTTTGATGTGAACCTAATTGTTTCACTTTGTTTTTATTTGTATCATAAAATACATGTAACTACTTCAAAACCTACATTATTTCGTCTACTTATAAAGTCGACGGATAGCAATATCTCCTGTTTGCGAAGTCAATTTACACATTAGTGGAATATTCCAGGCCTGAAGGGTTTCGAGAAGTACCAAATACCCTTAACATTTTCGCGTGTCTATACTCCGTGTTAGATATCTATCGCACACGAAATTGTCCAAAGTATATGCCGATATTTATGTCCCTTTGAAGATTTAGATGTGCCCCGGATTTCAATTTAGATATGTTCAGGTTATTTGTGTTGAATAGAAAGCAGATAAAACGGTACTGTGTACTTTATTTGATGTACTAAACTCTTAGAATCCAATTAATTTGGCATACTACGTATTATTTAATATTCATTTAGGTACTTAATTAAATGAAATGAAAATTATAATGTGACTAATTAAATATTCGACTTTTTACGACCTTCATGTTATACAGTAAGGATGTATAGTAGGTTTGGGCAAATCTCGGTTTAAGCGTTTATTTAATAGATAAATATATGTTCTGTATTATTTTCTCTAAAAGGCGTGTAAGGGCTAAATAGCGTATTTTTTATTTACCTGAATGGCACTTCTACAGTGAATAAAGTCCACCAACCCTTTATGTTAAAAAGAATCAACAATAAACTCAAAAGAGCTTCTATCAGGTTTTCTTTAACGTCATAACTAAAATTAAAAGAACTGACGCTACTTCTAACCTCACGACACTCGAGCTAATGTAACCAAACGGAATTCCACTTCGATTCCAACTAAATATCCTTCTTTAATTCCTTTAGAAACACAACAATAGCCTCTTAAGAACGGATGGCAATAAATCGAAGCCTCGAATTGATCGTCAATGAGGCATTAAGGAGCTAGCGCTTTCACAATATACGTTAGGAGTGTGTTTTAGCAAATCACTTCCTGCAGACCAGCCTTAGAAAGGGATCGTGGAGTGAGTGCGGGAAATGACACAGTAGAATTCTCCATAATATTCAAAGGTGAATAGCAGATTCGATTGAAAAGTCATTTGTTGTACACTGTATAACTGTGAACGGTGAGCTAGGTGTGTTGGTTAAGAGAAAAAAATTGTCTTTTTTTTTAACTGGGAAAGTATTAGTGCGAGTGAGTACACAGTAAGGACCCCATATGAAATTGTTTTTGAGATAAGTTATGTAAACTTAACCCGCTTAAACATGCCTTTACTTATTTTTCTCGTTATAGCGACAAAAAAATACATATTTTACAAAAACGACTATTCGGTTGTTGCTTATATACATACATACATACGGATAGTTCATATTGTGTTTTTTGACGATAAATCATCTGAATAAAGAGTTGATAAAATATATTCATTAGAAATTTCATCGCGTATAGTCCATCCTCTCTCTATAAAGTAATAACGTTGAAAGTGTTGTGCATAGACACATTGTCAGCTTGTCGAACAATGCCTCTCGACAAATAAGTACATGTTGTCGTAATTATGGGACTGGTGACTCGGTAATAGCCTCTGATCGAAGAATGTCAATTTTCTTTGTTACAACTCTTTTATTACGAACATGGTATTGAAAGTAACCATTGGTGATCGTTTAGCCATATTGAAATACTTTTTTTTTTGGCAGGATTATATTTTACTAATTCGACATCAAATAATTGTAAATAAAATTATATACTTTTATATCTCGTACTAGAATAATTAAAATTATGAATGCCTATGTTTCTTTATTTCATAAAGTACAATTTTTGATCAAGAGACTTAAGCATATGCAAATATATAGATTTCAAATTTCAAAAATACGTGTTCGGGAACTGACAATGTAAATAATGTTAAAAATACAAGTAAAAAATCGATTTATGAACTACGTCAGTATAAGATCAATGTTACAATTTATTCAAAAATTTTTATTCAGTAGCTACAGATTTTAACGAAATTAGAACTGACAAAATTAAGAACATTGTGGGATGTAGTTGTTTAAATGATTACTTAGATTCACATCATAACTATACAAGGGTTAAGTTTATTTAATTCTGCGATACAGATAACAATCTAATTATTACTAACAGCTACGGTATCACTATATAGGGATACATAAGGGTCTATAATAAGTTCCATTGACGGGAGTAGAATGTACTCCTAGTTTACTAAAGAATATAATGGGGGCATATAAGTACTGGCTTTTGTTTCTTTTATCTAAAAATCACTCATATGATAATAATAATTATGTTTATTTTTCAAACCACCTTAAGTGTAGTTTCATGATAAAATGTACATACAACAAAACATCAAAAGGTTGATACATATAGTTGGTAATAAACAAGTTTTGTTTATTTGTCCGTATGTTTTGACATGCATCAGTTAAAAACTTAAAAAATTGGGTAAGTCTCACTGTGATACTTTGCTCAAAAACCATGATATTAAGAGGTTACAGGAATTTCACAAGTACGAAGTCATAAAACTATAAATTATATTTCAACTCTTAAGTAAAGTAAAATGTAAAGAAAACTATTTACTCACGATAATCATAATATAAATACTAAACCATTTTATTTAAAAGTTTACAATTTTCTCTTAAATAAAAACGTAATAACATTCAACGTAACATTATTGAATTTCAAAATGAAATTGCGTACATTTACCGCTCATAAATAAATTTAATTGGTGTAAATATTATGGTATTAAGAACCATAATTTCCCTTTTAATAAGACCAAGTCATTTCATAAATATGTTCGTTGAAGTTCAACTACACGTTGTAAAGGGACTTAATAGGTGCAGCCGTGAGTTCTCACAATGATTTAGTACACGCCATCATGAATGAGCACAATTTGAGTTATTATGGTTATATTTGCTTTAATTATCCCCATAAGGTAACCGGGTACCTATTTGGTTTAAGTACAATGTTTATTATAAGGCATATGAAAGTAAACTTAAATTACAAATTAAATTTGACGACTGATGAACAACGCGTCTGTTGACGCCTGACTCAAACCATAAGATGGCTAACCAGCCAAGGTTTCTGGAAGGATAATAATATTATTGACTTATTAAAAATGATAAATATTTCTTACACAAAGCAAACTGAACAGCTTATATCGCCTCTTACGAGATCTTGATCTAAAGAAATAAAATTAGGTCTATATTTTATATATTGAACCGTTATTTTACTTTAGTATTTGAAATAGTAATTTACAAAATAACTCAATTACACACATTTTTTGTTTTACAATTACACGATTGAATAACTTGCAGTAATTTTCTGTTATTCTAGACATACTCGTACATTAATTACACCCAATGATTACCAGAACACTATTGGTTTATCTTCAAGATAATTCAACCGTCAACCAAAATTACTACCCAGAAATGACAAATTTAAATTAATCCGCCGTGAGGAATATTACTAAAATACAACTTAAGTACTGTTGACACGCCAAAACTGCTTGTTTTGCTTATATTAAAGGATTCCTGAGATAATTATCTCGAAGCGAATTACTACGCACCCATTTATTAACCATCTTAATTACTAAGACCAAGTTAATTATACTGGGTAAAACTTAGCGCCTATGGCGGGTTATCCCGTTAATTTAGCACAAAGTTGCTGTAACGAAAATCTCTTTATGTCATACCCTGTGGGATATCGCCGAAGTTGGTGCGGACAATCCCGAATGCTACCTTTAATGGCTCCCGTTAACTTTGTCATAATAAAATTATAGAAAAAATCCCGGCCCACTTGGAACAATTACTTTTATTTATGGCCTTAATAATTTACTGTCGCAAGCAATGTCGTTATGTGGGATAAGGTTTTTCTCCCCATTGAATTTTCTTATAATATATTACTTACTTTGAATAGGCACTGGTCATTTGGTTGGAAACTTTTTTAACACATTTCTACATATAAATTTTTTAGTTTACTTATATTATCAACACCAAATGTAATGTAATTTCTTAGTTCATTAGTAATAAATATTTTTAAAGATAAACAAAAGCACTTCGGTGTAAAAGATGTCATCTATTCTGGATTATACTATGGATCTATACATTCTATAATATTACCTTAGCTATGTTACGTGAGCATAATTTAATTTTTACCTGGGAACAGAAGTTCGCTTAAATCTTTTTCGTACAGCTCATAACAAAGTAGCAAATTGGTTAATGTGAAATTGCAACCATAACGCGTATTGCAGTGCATTTTAACAAAGAGAACACGAATTTCAAACCCATCTCATTACCTCGTTGACCGCATCAGCAATATAGGTTGTCGGTTACGGCATGGCCGTGTATTAATACTCTTTATTACATAATCTTTTTGTCACATAATCTGATTGAAAAATAAGTAGGTAACTAAGTAGCTTACGTTGATTTTTCCCAGTATTAATAAGCTTTACGTCAGGGCTCGTAACTCATAATAATCGGCACTGATTTCTAATCTCGCACAGTTGTCAGTCATTTTATAGCATTGCGATAAAACTCATATTCCTTATCGTTTTTCTATGGCTAATTGGGCTTTCTTTGTAAAAAAATCAAGAATTTGCTAGCTACTTGTTAAAATATTTGAACTGACGTAGGCAATTAATTCACAGCCAGTTTCTATTTAAATTGCACAAGAGTACAATGTCGTTATGTATTGGTAAAGTAGGAATTGAGTCGTTGTTTTTATTTTCGAATTGACTATTTCTGATATTGGCCTTAACAGCTTCAGACCTGGA
>DWPA01001289.1:0-19218 GCA_018251375.1 Calpodes ethlius | reverse complement strand
TAGTTCGTAGCAACTAGATGATTCGCCCGGTGAGGTACAACCTGATACAGGACTCATGACAGGACTTGCTAAATTATTATAGTCCTTCTTGAAGTCCTACTCGAGTCCTATCACAGATGTCCATGAGCTGCCGGGGATGGTGGCAGTGGAAGCTGGTCGGAAGTACATTTTGCCGTATCCAGTCCGCATTATGTCAGCAGTTTATTTTGTAAAATTATTATGTCTAAACCATGTGCTGATAAGTTTCGTTCATCGTTTTTCCGATGCATTGGTAAAGGCAAAAAATAACGTAAGATTGATTTGAATTATCTGAAAAGATTTTTGCATTAAAAAGTTAATAATACTAACTTTATAATACATAATAAAATTAAATAATTTGTTGTAGCCTCGTTCTTCGTCGTGGGTTGTTGGTAGAAATAAACGATTAATCCACCATTAACTAATATCGGAGAACTCACATTATATTCGCCACAAATCTGTCTCGATCCGGAATTGAATCCGAGACCCTTCACTCGATCCCACTAAGAATCACCAAGAACTGACTGAGTGTGATGTGTTTGAAAGAAATTGAAATTGATTGAGGTTATAAGTGTTCAATAAAAGAAAAGTTACGCCGTTGTTTCAGTATCAAAATACTTAATGTAAAGTATTTGCTTTTTAAAAGCTAAATAAACAAGTAATAATGAAACCGAATTAAAATTTACCTTTCAAATTGTGAAGCATCAGAATTTTCTTTATCAAAACTGTAAGTCAAGTTTGATCACGTTCCGATGTGGCGAGTTGAGCAAAACATTTAATTAAACTTTCCTAAAGCTGTTGCGAGCGGGACCGGCCACGATAATAAACACGACGCCTGGCTAATAACGTATTATTTTCACTCAATCAACATACAGACATACAAACGGTTCAAAGCTAGATATGCTTTTATTGCTATTAACTTGTATAGGTCCACGACTTCGTCTGTATACGTTTGTTGCTATAAATTAAATAGACTTTCAATAATTATTTATGAAAGGCAAAATGTTTTTATAACATGTATTCGAAAAGAGATAATTTGTTTTCGTAAATAGTGACTAAATCGGCTCTTTAACAATTGGATACTAAAAGTATTTTAAATTTAGTATATGAACTTCAAATTACCAAAGAGATTAATCATATAATTGTATGAACAAGTTCCAGGCCGTATAATAAAATTTTGAATTAGAACTGAAATTAGAATTTTACTTACTAAAATCGTCATCGACACGACGTCTATTTAATTTATTTTAATTTTTAACTAACTTTCAAAGGTTTCACATTTCACGAGAAACATATTAAGCTCCAGTGACATATTTAATTAGTTAGAGAGTCGATTTATACTCTAAACGCACGATAAATTTTGATTAAAAATTGTAGTAGTTTTAGTATTACTCAATGCGGAGTCGAAAGCTGTATTGCTAACAACATAATTATCTATCATTTCCTTGTACATTCTCAAAGATGTGTAAAGTTCGTCCACCTCATTATGCGGCCAAACCAAAACCAGATATGGCCATTGGCTACAATTAATTTGTTTTGAGAGGAAAACCGAACCCTGTGTAATATTAAAGAATATTGTTCAATCAAACCAGGAACTTCGGGGAATTGTAATTAAGTTTATGGAAACTTTTTGGAATACTCGATTCAAAAACTGTTTTCTATCGTCAAGCGTAAGTTACCGAACGAAAATCATTGCCAAGTTTGTATTGAACGAATGTAACAGCACCACAGTGGAACAGCATCGTCAAATACGTTCCATCTTCGACGTGGTAGCCAGACACCCGTGGGATTCTAATGGGTAGCCGCTGCCCACATAACGTTGAATACAGAAATATTCTTCTATAAACATCTTCAACGGACAGACGGACATGGGCAAAGTTTAATAACATTATGTAGAGATAAATTGTTATTCTTCGATCGGTATAATTAAGTTTAAAGTGGAAGCGCGCGGGCTGGCGCCAGTCGCTTTCTAATATCGACTGAGGACTGTTCGGCGGTAAAGTGGTATACAGCTTAAAAAACATAAATAAAACGCGGCGTAAAGAAAATCTACGAAGTATGTTTGTGTAACGTATTTAAACATTGTTTTAATAAACTGCGGTCACTATTAACTATTTCCTTCAGATATTTTCACCGAAGCATAGTTATGATGACGATCTAGATCTTTTGCATGACTTATAGACGACCCTGGATGGTTAATGGATAAAGTTGTATACTACAGGCCTTCTCTAATAGCACTCAATTAAATCTATTGCTGACTGGCATAATTGGGCATAACCGAATGTGATGTTTTAAATCACCACCTTGTAAAGTAAATAGTCGATGATTAATAGACGTGCCATCTGATGGTAAGCAATCACCATCTGCTGTAGACGTGTGAATTAATTTGTTCTTTAAATGATCTTAAAACAAAGCCTTCTACTGAACCATCTGTGGAAATTTAACTTCTTTGTAGTTTGCAAATAAAGATAATAGTTATATAAGAAAATCACTTTGAAAGTTCATACCATAGAGAACTGATATCTCGGTTAAAGAGACGTTTGGTTCGTTTGTCAAAGTGTATCTATTCAATATCTTCTAAATGACGTAATTAGCAAAGAATTCTTCACAACTGGTAACTAATATTACTAACAATAAGTAGCGAAGTAATTACAAATGATCACTGCCTATATGTAATTTAATAAAACTTTATTTTTCTTAGTACTTGTGTCTGTGACAGTACAAGTCATTGTAGGACAGACGGGCGCGCCTAGCAACAGGTTTGGAAGCGGAACTCGGCGCCCCACTGCATCTGTACCGTACTTCGCGAGTTATCACGTGTGTACGTCACAAATCACACATACACACACACGAATCGATAGAAACATACAGAGATACGCCGTCGCCGTTACACCAATTCGCTGAAAAAGGCTTAGCTCTGCAGCGCGACCGGACCTGAGCGGAGGCTGGGGTGCGAGGATACTTTACGTCAACTATGGTAGCCTTGTATTTGGTCCTTACTTAAAATGTTCTAGAGACATTTTACAAGTTCGATGTGGTTTTCCATCTCTGTAGTAATCTCGTCTCATCATCACTCACGACTATCGCCCTATTAATTTTGCCCTAACTGTGCGACACTAGTAACTGATAATGTGGTGGATTCATCATAGTAGCCAAATTTAGGTTAAACGACTTCATATCTGTTTGAAAACATTGTTGTATATAAGTTAGATTCTCAACTGAAAGTAGGTTTCCTAATCGAAGAATATAGAAGAATACTGAATGATTATACGCTTCAATTATGGTTCAGTCATCAATTTACGGTTTCAAATAAATGAGAACATCATCTTAATATCCTTTCCCATTGAATTCAATGCTAAAAGGTGACCTTTAGTAGCACCAGCCTTAAGCTGATACATGGCTTAAGATGGACACACTTTATCAGATACATGGCCTATCATGGATTCCGTATAAATTTGAAAACTTCTAACAGTTACCGGTTGGTTTTCACTTGTGTGACGTCACAAACGTGTTGATAAGTCACCGTCTTATTTCCATATCTGCATCACCAGAAATTTTAGCTAAGAAGGAACCAGCAAAAGAATCAATCAAGTTTGTTAGCCAAATATTCCTATGTAGTTAGCTATGCGATGAGCGGTATCTAATCATTGGGCCTGTAAGCCGATCTCGCATCCCATGGCTGAGCGAGTGACCACCGACCGTGGAACATACCTGCCCTTGTCACTTTCAAAGCCAACCGCAAACAAATTCATTGGCTGCGGTCACAGCTTTCCTACTCGTACTTCGTCGTCGACTGCACTCGCACGGCGCACTGTCACACTCACACTGTCACACTGTCACATTGTGAGTGGTGAACGTGACAACCATGCTATCAACTGTCTTATTAAAATTAATACCAAGTAATATGGAGTATATTACAGTTTTTAACTTTCAATAATAGTGTGTATGGTAATAATCATCTTAAATTTTGACCTTTATGAACTAAAATACTATATAATAATTTTGCTGACTTGTGACTCGTGAACGAGTATTATTGTAACAATGATCGGAGTTATTGCGTTAATCTGACGATTAACCTGGATGCAGACTAAATGAAGCTTGTTTTTAAATGCAGTACTAATAACAGTAGTGGTACTTCTAGCACCAAACCCCATAAAGAACTTATTATCATACACGTATCATGTATTTTTCATGTACATTTCAATTTTGTTAGTAGAGTTACGCTTTAGGATTATAGTAACAGTATTATTATTATCAATTTAATTACTGGTATATACATCGCCAAATTGCACAGATTCATTTGGTCTCCGACCAACGTCAACTCGTCTTAATGACGTTTGCGGCTCGTTGTCAATAAAACTTCCGTATTCCCGTCATTGTGACACTGTGGCGGAGACGATATAGTCTGTACTAATATTATAAATGCGAAATTGTGTTTGTTTGTCTTTCTTTCATGGCGCAATGGAGCTCATCATGGTATATTTATATACCTCCTTCGTAGGTCTTACTGTAATACAAAGGAGTGTGGAGTATAAATGAGGATGTAGCACTGGTCCTATTTGTGTACAGAGGCTCCACTGATACCTTCTGTAAGATTTAACTATGCAAAGAGCACGTTGCGATGTGTTTTGTACGTTATTATTTCGATCCATGCTTTGATTAGCCGGGATCTTGATAACGATCTAACGATCAATTAAGTTGTAAATTAAAAGTGTAACAGTCTGACAGTGTGACAGTTACATTTCTACAGACTATTTATAAAACGGACTAATATTAATATTTTATTGATTATTATAATTATAGTTATACGTATAAAGAAATATATGTAGGCGAAAATTAGTTTTCCTATTATCTGAAGTCGAAAAAGTGTTATCGTTTGAACGGTAACCGATTTTGTCGACCGTAATTCCGTTGTCGACAGTGCCTCGTATTTCTATCTATATAATAATTTAGCCGGAGTTACTCGTACGGCCATAAAAATTAATGTGCAGTCATTATATCCCTTCGGATAATGTTTTATAACCTTTTTGTGGTTGCGTTACGATATTTATTGGTCAAGAATTGCTTAGAAAGTGATCTCGAGTACTTCCACCACCTCGCGGTGAGGCTCCGTGTTCTGTGGACGGGGAGTGTTTAATGTCAAAAACTGTAACTAATAACAGATATTATGGTTCAAGTAAGGAGTAAAGTACACAGTTGTGTAAACAGAAACTATATCACAACCCAACGAGCTGTATGACAAATGTTTCTTTTGTAATAATAAAGTAAAATGAAAAAGTTTAAATTAATTAACCGCTTATACCTGGATTTCCTGCGCTGTGAGGGGCGTGGACAACACGATATTGTCATACAGATGTCGGTCCCAGTCCAAAATTGAATCGAGGTCTCCTCGCTTTGCAGGCAGGGTCACTATCAGCTAGACTAAGGAAAAGAGATCATCAATAGCTTATTACGTGTGCTTAATCAGTAAATAATCCGTGAAGAGTGAAGCTCCAACCATTGTAATTGGAATAATAAGTTGCACAGGCGAGAGGTTTTATAAATGTCTTTTCAGAAGATAATACACGTGGAACTGACGTTGTTGAGATGTTTTGTTCTGTCTGTTTTGTATTTGTTTAGAAAGGTTGCGTTCGGTTGATGCCGCAGTACCGTTACTAATCCACGTCACAGCAGTTTGGGATACAGAACCAGGAGCTATGTCCATCTTCTTTATTGAAGCTACATATATATATCACTATTGGTGATGAACTTGTCTCTCGTCTCTCGGCACGAATGGTCTAGTAATACGTGAAAGGGAATGAGGAGCGTCACTTCATAAAGATTTTTAAAGAGTACTTGGCTCACTTAATAACTCTGATTATTGCCAAACATGGAAGTCTGTAATATAATACTAAGGAAGCATTACTCACGTAAACATCATTTCACGGTTCATTCACCTAGCGGAAAAGTAACCAGATAATAAAGAATCGTACGGTTGTGTATGAAAAACATCGAAATTAAGCTGGACATTACAACAAGGCCCTGCAACCTCCAACGTGTGGAATCTGATGCCACAGCTTCGCCCATTGTAGATACGAACGCACCATGAGCAGAATATGGTGGAGATATTATGACGTATCATAAGATGCTACCTTCTTGATAGACTCAGTCATCTACACCCTCGTCATGCCATGAGACCTCGAGAGTCCGTGTTTTTTCTTCTCTCTTCTTCCTTTAACATGTACCTTGATGTTCTTTTTTATAAATGTTCACAAACCGAGCTCTAGAAGTTCTTATGCGGGTGAAACCAAATATTATAACACAAACACTCATGTTTCGAGATCATGTCTGGCCTGGCCAGGACTTATATCCAGGACTCCTTGTTCCGATAGTGGGAGATACTAGCAGCTGGGCAAGGGAATCGTGTTGAGTTCCTTAGCTGTCTCTATCCTACCTACCTACTTCTCTGTCGGTTTTCTGTTGTATATCTAGATAACATTGCAGCGCGCTATAAACTCCAAGTAATATGCTCTTGAACTGTGCCCCCGACTGCTAGTTTATTGCCCGCGCGGTGTTTATTCCGTGTTGTATGAAATTAACGTGTAACCACTCGGCTAGGGTATGAGTGATAATTGAACAGGTTTTTGATGAGACTGTTAATAAAGAACATGACGTAAAGTTATTTGGTTATTTACTTAAATTATCCTGAACTTACTCTGGTTAAGCCTTGTTGGATAAAATTAGGAGATTAATATTATAATTGTGTTGGTTGCTATTTCCTATCCTGGGATGACGGAAGATTGGATAAAAGCAGCTGGAGTAAAAATAACTGAGGGGAGTTCTAAAATCCTTCTGTGACCCGTTTAACAATGTAGATTACAAAAAATAAAGAGAGGTTAGGAAGATCTCATTCGCCTAGAAACAAAAAAAATATGTATTAAGTTAGTTATTAGTCTACTTTACTAAATTGTATACGTAATGTAATACCACACTTATATTTACTTCACTAACTTACTTTCTAATCACCTGTCGTACTCCGTAAATTATTTATACACTTAAATAAAATTATTTAGGTAATCAGAAATGCTAAATGTTACAAAGAAATGTTATAAAGAAACATATATTAATATTAAATATTAACGACATTAAGTGAAATGTTATAATTGACCAATTGTGTTCTAGTACAAGTTTTAAAGTCCTGCTAACGACATGCTAACAAACTTCACGTCAGTGTATCCACGGATGGCAACATTCAATCAAATCAAAAGAACACCTACCAATGACATTACTGGCCGCTTCCAAAACTGAATTTAAATATAGAATCGCAATCGGACCGGCCCGAGAGAGATGTCGCGCGGATACAAAGTTGCAAACGGCCAGTGACGTAACATTTCCAGTTGGAAACAAAACCGAGAACCGAGCATCGTATTGCAACAGCGATGTACATCGCGCCACTTAGTAACGAACACTTATATTTTTCGCATTGGGGTAGGTTCCTGAGATACGGGTCGATGACTCTACGCGCACTACTGTAGCACTCGCAAAAACTAACCGCGTCACGTGCCGTTACATAAACGATGTAACTATCTTAGTACCAGGGAGTAAGGTTCAGTTTTGCATAACACTATTCCTGTTAATGTACGTGTAAGTTGGCTAGAATAGTATCCAATGCGATTTGCGCCGGTGTGCGTTCGGTGCTATAATAGCTAGTGGTGTGCGAGAGAGATGTCGAAACGCAAAATGTTGAAATACGTTACCGTAAGTAGATTGTGCAAGGTTTGCATAGGAAATAATAATTTGCTTGATTGTTGTCTATTTAATTTCTAAACTTAGGCTGTCCATGCACGTTCGCGTTATTGCTCACGGCCCTTTTGATGTAGATTGTGATTACAGATACCTTTGCTTGTCATTTGAGATAATTAAAACTAAACTATTAAACAAACAAACTTGGGTAGTACAAGTTTTATAAATATATGACACCGTTTCGTAAGCTGTACACTTTAATTAAATACTATTTTATTTTTATTATAGTACATTATAGTACTAAGTCGGCGATAATAACTACTTCTATCCATCAGTGAATTAAACCGAAATCTTATGAATATCTAAGTTAGTATTGAAAAACTGAAACAATCACAATTAATGAGAATCACGAGCCATATCCTCGATTTACAAGCAGTAAACAGTTGCGATTATGTACAATTAAATATTACCAAGGCCATAAGATGATTACACTATCTTTAAATGTAAATATAGTTATAGAACTTCTAAAATAATCTTCCGACTACTATAAATATCATTTAAAATTACAAAATACCAGAAACTATAGGTACAGCTGCTCTTTTATATTTTATTTAACTTATTTGGTACTTTGAATAAAGGGTGTCAGTCCTTAAAGTGATTTCATCGACATCGATGTCGACAATATAACCAGCGAACATCCTTACCGCGGGCACTGCACTCACGACTGGCACCGCACGCCTAGCAACAACCGAACAGAGATCTACTGCCCGACCGTGTACCGAGGAAACCGTGTTCCATTTACCAATAGCAGCACCCTTCACACTATACTATACATTGATAGTTTCGTTCGAGTAACCGTTAAACGTCCGCTATAAAACGAGCAATGGTCATTGTACGTTGCCGGTGGTTCGATGTAATCGATCAGCTGTCATCCATCAGTAGAGGTTCATAGAAACGTATATTTAGGTTGCCTAGCAGTACATAGAGGTAGTCAAGTAAAAACTGGTTAGTAGATACACTTATATTTTAATCGCTTGGATGTATTCTCCATGTTGGATACGACTGGATCTGCTAAAATGGTATAGAAATGCATTCTCGATGCCTATCACGTTGGGCGATGTCGTAAGGCCCCGTTTTGCTTTCCAAAACTTGAGTTTTACGGTTCTTCTAATATGGTGTTCAGTTTAGTATTATAGCTGAATAGTGTGGAACCGGTTGTGGCTATATCTAGCCATAAATTACGCAACATAAACTCCTATATGGACGGAAATTAGAGTTAAATTGGCGCTTAAGTCGATTTGTATGCAGCGAGGTACAGTGGCCTCGGTTTTAAACACATTTAATATTAAACGCTTTGGTAACTTTAGAAGAGATTGATGAAGTCAAGGTCGGAGATCAGGGGCCAACTCCAGACAGCAGGTTCTTTCGCGATGTAGCACGTCACAACGTTTTTGGGCTATCCAAAGGCCAGACTTCCTTCCTATGAACTGGTAATGGACTACTGACGCCTTGCATGTCACATCCATCTTCTGGTTTAGTTACAGCTACAAAATTTTAGCAATGCAAACCTATGTCACATATCTTTTTATAAACGGTTTCATTATTATCGTTGATAATTGGAGTTTTTGAAAAATTATGAAAGACGAAGGAAAGCGTGAGTCGGTACCGAAGGGATGTTTCCGATGAAGGGATAAACACTGACCTAGTAATTGCAATGAGGATGGGGAAATTACATCATACTCTCGTGGACCACAGTCCCAAATTGTAACCTGGCGAATATCGACTGACAGCTCCACGCCTGTGCTCAAAGTTATGAAGGTCGGTATCAACCAATTCAGTGTCATGAATAATGATACTAAATTAGGGTTAAATTTATTCATGAACCCCGGTCTCCTCTGGCCTATGCCAATTATAAATTGCTGGCTGTACGGCGACACGATTCAAAGGAGTTTTGTAATCGAAAATTCAACCGTATTCTAGTAGAACACAGTAAATAAATAAATAATAAAAATAAGCCAGTTACACCTAAAAGTATAAATATCTATACAATAACGTTCATCTAGGGATTACTAACTGATTTTGATTTGGTTTTCATAAGTGCTTCATCAAAACTGTATACAAATACGTCAAGATCCGACAGAGGGTGTTGGAATCTTGGTACACGAGTCCATAAACATAGATTGTTATCCCAATACAAAAACTCTCATCAGCCTTGTAGTTCTAAACTTGATTAAAATTCAATTCAACTAAAAGTCGATTCAATAATATGAATAGCATGAAAAGGGAGTGCGAAAGTTTCCCCAAATTTTCAGACGTCTGTTCGCCAGGGCCTCGCAAACGGGGACGAGGGAACGAGGCACCGATGAGGTACCACGCAAAGGCGTGGTCGGTGGCCGTAAAACAGTCACATTAAACGCACGGCGAAGGTAGCACCGTGTTCGTCTCTCGTCCGCATTTGACGGGATAGTCGATGTCATGTACGGTATCAATTTGGTAACGTTACACACTTAATGATGTCATAAATATCATCGAAATTCGACCGAATTTATTTGTTTTAAGTTTTAAGCTAACGAATGATTGAACGACGAATGATTGTTTAAGATTTTGATGAAAATACCCGATTTCTTCAAGACTGTAACAATGTTAAGTAACCACTTTTATTACGCCTGTCGGTGAATACATATATTAGTTAGTTTTCTGAGCGATTTTAATGTATTCTCCTTTTAGTTGTAATAAATGTATCTTGTTTTATAACTAACCTTATAATTCTGATCAAAACATGTAAGCTATGACTATTAAACAATAGATGATTATCTTTCCGACGTTTGACATTATAAATAGCGATACAGGCGTGTTGACAGAGCCGCGATACATTGCAAGTATCAGAAGATTTATCATTTAAATGTTACGATTATATATTTTTTTCTTCGTCAGTAACGACCGATCTCATACTTTTGCGGTTTTATTTCCTATTCTATCTGTCAGCATGTTACTCTGTATCAGTCTGAAAAATATTGAAATTTGTTACAGTTTCAGTATATTTTGACTATACTCTGGTTATACTAACAATTTAACGTGTGAAGTGTTATTATAGAAGTAGAATATAAACAGCTAAGTGTTTAAACCTTCACAATGAACGAACAACAAAAACAGCAATTAATTATTACGGATTATATTATAGGCTGCAATTTTTATTTAATTGCTTCGTGATCTAGGATGTTATTAAGTCACGTAATTACATTAAAATCACAGCTAAAGTGTAGTTATAAGAATATTAAATTGTTACATTTTGAAAATTATTATTTAAAGAATAAATGTATGTCCTACGTTCAACGTGACTAGAATACGATGTTACTTCTAT
Source organism: Calpodes ethlius (assembly GCA_018251375.1). Taxonomy (NCBI): domain Eukaryota; kingdom Metazoa; phylum Arthropoda; class Insecta; order Lepidoptera; family Hesperiidae; genus Calpodes; species Calpodes ethlius. The sequence goes on along the minus strand of DWPA01001289.1, from coordinate 8,117 downwards.
TCGTAGTTTAACATGAATATTTTCTATATAGATATTGTACTTTAGTAAGAAAAGAAGTATCATTAAATAACCTGGTATAGACTAATCTATACTCCTATTTTAAATGCGAAAGTGTGTTTGTTTGTCCTTATTTCACGCGCACCAGAGCGTCGTTATGGTATGAGTTTTGGTTTGGAGATAGTTGGAAGGACGAGAAATACTATAGACTACTTTTTATTGCGCTATTATTGTTGAAAATTGGATTACAATGTATATATCAGCCAAATTAAAAGAAGTATTTAACAACAAAGCGTTTTCTGGCAACCATTGATAGAAAGAAATTGACAACCTTTTTATTGCTGTTCTGGGCACTGGGCGGAACCTCGGGCAATATCTAGTCTTTCATATTTCCGAAATATACATTTTCTTCCACTTCACTCCTACTGCATACTATCGTATCAAAAACACATCCTCGCAATAAGGATTTACAATACTTCTCCAGCAGATTGGCTCAATGCTAATGATGCTATCGAAGTTCCTTTCTAGGCTCTTAGGAACTTTAAAATAACTATACACATTTTGTTTGCTTTAAGAATGTGAATAATATTGTAGTGATAATGATCACATACATAATCTATATCATTAACGTTTCGTTGTGGATAATTCAATTATGACGGTATTCAAGCAACATTGCAAACCAAAGTCAAATCGATAAATTTAGCATCATCTAAATACACTGCGAGGAGGCGGACCAAGCTGTGCAACATTATTTCATTCTGATTATATTTACATTTTGGCATTGTTATTGTAAAAACTGTAAATTGTTTTGATTAATAATGTTTGTATTAAATAAATCAGTAGCCATTGCTATTAATTAAACGTTATTTACTTGAGATGAAGTTAAAAGGTTTACACGCAGTTCAAAAGAATAAAGGCCGATGTTTAATAATTGTATTTTCCAGAAAGTTCGCGCCGATATTTTAAGATAACTAAAACGCAGCTCGTTCGATATTGACGAAATTAACGAATCGTAATTAAACTTTTTTTCAAATAAGGCTAATGCTATCTTTTAAAGAATAGTAAAGTGTACAAGTGTCATTTGTTATTAATAATAGTGATATATTCAATCAGATTTCGCGTGCTACCTACTGAAAATAGTCACGAAAATTTTCAGACAACCATTATAACTTTAACAACTTGCTTTCGAATCATGATTAACATATTTTTTAAGTCATAAGTAATCGCTCTCGATTCGTTTACAAAAATTAAGTACCTGGCGAATAGTCGAAAAAAATTATGACTGAATATCTGAATTTAAATGCAAGTTTAAATTTATATATTTATATAGGCGTCACTGATACCTATGCCCGTATTTTTGCATTCTACTACGGTTTTGGGAAGATGCTTCACAACGTGGGAGAAGACAGCTAGAGAAATTTGAATTCGCATATCTTTTTATTGCCTCCAACTGAACAGAGCGGCCGATGTCCATCACTCGTGGCCACCTGTAAACAAAGTACCAAATCACGCCTGCAATAATATATTTTCAATGCACATAATAACGGCACCTAAGGACGAACGTTTATTGTTTACGTGAGAAAAACTAATCATTAGAAAGATTAAGAGTGGGTACTTCACGGTTGTAACTCATAGAGGTGACTCGTATTTTAGTGTTTTGTTTACGTTCTGCGTTCAGGCGACAGTAGCGCTTGTGCGGCGGTGTTTGGGAGCGGATTCCTGTGAGAAAGTTTAGTGCAATAAAAATTATATGTGCGAAACGTGACTCGCCAACCATGACCAGCCGCAATGTTATCGTCAGTATACTTCAAGTACAGCAGTACCACCGACGAGAATTTACTTCAATTGTTTTAAGTTGTCGCACCACCGACCGGGAACTATGAACGAGTGCTTGGCGATATAGGTATTATCATTGAAAAGATAAATTAACTAGCCATACAATTTTATTGAAATGACGACGTAGAAAAAAAGGTTTTTTATGTGACCGACAGTAGCCGACAATCGATCACACGAAATGGTAAGTAGTTACCATCGCCCATGTTCACCTGCAGCATCAAAGTCAACGCCGATGCGTTGCGGCCAAGAAAGAAGAGCAAAATGTGAATCAATCAATCAATATTTATTGTGGAATACACGCAGGGTACAAACAAGGTGTTACAATTGATATATGGTATGGTATTCCAGCCACAACTGGCGTTAAATAACTAGCTCTCAAACTTGAATCCTGTCCACGAAGAGTCGTTTGGAGGTTAACTCAAGCACGAGCTGAGAGAACGTGGTGGTTAACCAGGTAGGCTTCACGAATGACAATAATATTATTAATATGTCTAACTACAAACAGTTAGATCGGTTTCTGTCACCTCTCACGACACCCTAATTTGCCTGCATTGAATTGAGATTCAATATTCCCGGCCTCTTCATGTGGAAAAACACGGTGTAAAATCGTTTTGTTGTAAAATGATCGAAAATTAATAATTAAAGTAATAATACAGTCCGTTTTCAACAAATCAGAATGTATTTATGGTTTAATGTTTGTGAATATACGAGTATAGTATGCGAGGCTGCATACAACCACATCGTAAACGAGTTCTAGCGGTCCTATATTCTTGTTTCTTCGGCTCTCAGCGCTCTGGCTGGGCAGCCGTCCAACTCATAGATCTCTGACACTTCAATAGCCGCTCAATTGGTTTGGTTGGTGATCAAGCGTGACATTCTGCTGCAGTCCCACAACTCCCGAATACAATTATAACAAAGTACCTTGCCAGTTCTGCTTACTAGAGTGAGCCATCGACGACGGTACACACATTACTACTAATGCATTTAGTGGTGATTCAAAATTGTTTAGATTTCAATTAGGATAAAGTGGTTTTTATTTTCATGAATGAAAAATTATTCGAGTAAATTATGAGGCACAGCTGCTTCTTATTATTCAAATTCTCATATGCGTTTATATCGAAAATCCTTTAAGAAGAGATAATTGGATGTGTATTGTAAGGTTCCAGATAATACTGTCAATTATTAATAATAAGAAATATTTAATACTAGGTTTTTATTATCATATATTATTTATATCACATTGTTAAGATAAAATTTTGTCTGAGTATTTTTATTACATTTGCTCAAGTAATATCAGTATTACATAAACCAAGACGCTTGTTTTAATAAGATGTCTGTGATCAACTTCAAGTATGAAAATTTATTTATCGATATATTTTAAATGTTTCAATTTATAGTATCACTGCCACCTACACTATGTTTATACCCAAAGATTGAATCAATTTGCCGATCAGAAAAATTGAAATACAGTGCACAATTGTACTTCAATTGAAGCATTTTTCAGCAATTCCATCGCATATCGTTGCCTCCTCGCGGTGAGACAGTGGTACTGAAAATATCCATTGAAACCGTTCGTGATTGCCAATCGTATTAAATTGATAGACACGTCCTTCATACTGCATATCGCCGACCTTCACGGTTTAACGTATAGCAATACAATGTCGCTTATGCGTATTTACTTAGCCGCGTTTTATGACTAAAGTCACGTTTCTTCTGATTGTAGGTACCAGCTGATGGTACATGTACGTTGCTCATGGACATTCGTGACGTCAAAGACGTCATCGATGCCTCGTCGGCCAAAGAGCGGACATTGAAACAACTGGCAGTTGGCCATACTGGATGCATGATGGCAAGTGATGCCTGAAAGGTGTGATAATGATGCATATCTGACTACTCGTTAACTGCTTCAGCCATACTGAAACCTCAACGTCCTATAAATATTTCTAGACAGAGGACAGCCAAGCCATGAAGAATGTTACGAGCGTGAATTTTATGCTGGATACGATCTTTAAGACGACACCATTGCATATATTTTATTTACGCTCTTACTTTTTATTATGTTCCCATAGCTAGATTGTTACACGACAGCCAAAAGGAATTAAAAGTTTGTATGTACATAACGCTTAAATTACCTATTTTGTTATTTAACAAACGAGTTGACAGTACTATCATCTCCTCCGCCCGTGGACACCTGTGACACACCTAGAATAAGACTATTAGAAGGATTAGTCAGTAAGTCATATTAGAATTAAGTGTTAATGAGATTATCGATTAGTCTTTATAATTAGAAAGAGGACTGTGGAAGTTAGAACTGAAGGCAGAAGTTAGTCCTATCAGTAAATATTACTAATGTTAGCAGGTTTCAGGTTGTTCACTCGGAGTTGGTCACAGATGCGTTATTACACCTCAGGAGGGATGGTCGCCTCTTATATAAGAGTAATTGGCACTTAAACACCGTTACAATCGAAACAAAATTGCAATTTAAGACAATTGTTACACGGCACACATATCTGCGGAGGTAAGGCCCGGGAAACTGTAAGACCCATGGGTGGTAAGACCACTTACAATTAATGATGAACGTGTAATTGAATTCGTTATTGAAGTCCAGATGAAACAAGATACTTTTCTCTTGAACACCTAAACTGATGCTACAAAGTAGGTTCGAACTGGAGATCAACTTCGTAAGCTTTGTGCTGCGAAGTAAGTCAAAGTTGTCGTTAGTTACCCGTGGTCGGAGGTACGCAACACGGTGGAGTGCAGCCGGAGTGCGGACGAGTTGGAATGTACATTAATTTGTCTTCAATAAGAACCATTACTGTACAATGGTACAATTACAGATTTATTTGGTAACGAATTCAATCTGTGCCTTTCACATCAAATCGGACAGCCGTAATTTGAGGCGGGGTTCCGACTCATTATGTCGGTCATTAACTGGATAAATTAGTTTTATTGTAGGTCTAATTCAGCTGATTGAATAGTCGAATGTTTATAATGAACTGAATTGCTGAATACACTATTGTTGACATTTTACGGATACTTAAACCGAATCGCTGTCTATGTACCGGCAAACATTGATATATGTACAAAGGCTAATCGAAATCAGAGATTAAACTTTTTATTGGAGTTTGAAAATAAGTAAATGTACACGGAAAATATTATTCTATCGCCATATATATATAAAAACAATACCATTCAAAAAATAATTGTAAAAACATTGAATATAAATAACGCTTTAGGGCGTAATTACAGATATTTAACTATTTTAGTAACTTCAGTTTCAAGAATTCTGTTTTTCGGCTTATATATAAAAACCAAAGCTGAACAGATAATGTATCTAACATAGGAACTGCACACTTTTCCCATTTCCCTAATGGTAATCTAAAAATGTAGTTTCTCCAAACCGCTCGATACCAGTTAAAGCCGGCTCGAACCCGATGCCATCTGGTAAACGCTCACGTGTGCAGTTCCTTGATCCCGTCCGTTTTTATTTGCAAATGGCATCGCGTCGCAACTTAACAACTCCACTTTGTAAACTGAAGCCAGCTTTTAATATTCAATCACCGATCCTATTGCACCATCAATTATGCATGAGCTGCAATGGGACAGCCTATACCTGCGTAATAGAGGCAACTAACTATAGCCACGGGTACGTGCTAGCTGCATGCGTACTCTTTTCTTGCGATCGAAAAGGTTTAAAAGAGGTTCGGCTTATGACGAGGATCAATTGATGTGATAGGTATTTATTCTCAATAGAGTTGCTAATTTTTTTTTACCAAAAAGCATTATTCTGCTGCCTTAATATCGACGCTCGGTTTAATTCAACTTTCAGAATTCAGAATATTGCAGAATACACTTTCCATTTAAGTATTAAGACGTTTTACTGTATTCGACCGCCTTGTTAATATTTCACTTAATACAAGGAACTTCATTTTTTTATGTAAATAGCATATACATGAATAGATCTATCAATACCAAATACTAGATAAAGAAAATTAAGTAAGAATAAATCAAATTCATCGCTTGAATTTGAGATTGTGATAAATTTCACTGCAGACTTAGTTACTCAGAGCGGTCTTCGAATATAGTATCGGACTTTCGAAATAGTATGTATGTCTAATAAAAATAAAACTATTGCGTATATTATGTTTTGCTTCCGATAAAAACTACTAGATGTACTCCAGTTTTTACTTTTTGAAGATTATTTCGATGTTTTAGGGTACCGAATCTAATAGCTGAGACTTGTTACTAAAATTATTACCGATAATTTTATTGAAACTGAGTCTCACATTCAGACTTTATGTTTTGTACTGAATACTGGATCGTAGGAAGGAGAAAAACGAAAATGGTTTTTGCACAAAACAATCACAATATGTTTGTCAATAACTTCAGTGGAATATCCCTTGGGAAGACATTAAATTGGTAATTCGAGAGCATTGAATTACAATGGGATTGAAATTTTATTATCCCACTTAATTTTCCTTGGAAACAGCGCGACATTACCTCAAAATCGCTCAACAGGAAAATGTGGTGGAATAATTGGTGAAATAATGTGACAATCAAACGATAGTTACGGCACACGCCGAGTCGAATTCGATTCAATGTATTCACTTTATTCTTGAAAAGTATTTATTCCTCACTTAAGTAAATATAATCTACGTCTATTTCCGATTATCCACTGTCATCGAATAGATTCCTTAATGTAAACTAATATTATAAATGCGAAAGTTTGTTTGTTTGTCCTTCCTTCACGGCGCTGCGGTGATTTTACTGTGCATTACCTCATCATCATTGTCGAGACAGAAAATACAAGGATTAATATCGTAAATGGTTTTCGTTAAGTTAGAAGCCACTACTGTTTTATTTGAGTCAATAGCCAAATGGTTCCGGCAGGGAACATGAGTCAGCTCTTGATTTGTTCTCCTTTCATTCTTGGCCGGCAACATATCGGCACTGTCTATAGTGTTACTCATGTCGATGGGCAACGATGACCACTTACTTACCATCGTGTGGCTTATCTGCTGATTTCTCAATCGTTTCAATAACAAATACTTATGATTTTTATTTATTTTTAAGTATGCAATTTTTATAATAAAAATACATTTTTATAGTAGTGTTTGTCTGTCTGCATATCTGTCATGTCAGATAATTTGTGAAAGCATAGTTTTCTTTCATATTTGCTACATATTAAGTTCGATAATGTTACCGTGTACCTACCCTAAATAGAATATAATTAATTACGGCAGGAGATTCCTCCCCTCGTTGTCTCTGACTAAAATTCAAACAAAATACATAGCTGTATTTCAGTGCCTCCCTAATTATTTACTTACTGAAAATACGCTCGAATACTTTTACAACGGGCAACTCTCGTGTTTTAAAATGTTATTTTAATATTTATCCATGGTTTAAAAAGGCACGCATGCGGAAGCATAAAAATCCATTGACATGAATCAATGATATAGGGACATATAAATATTTTTTGACGACATTACAAATTATTGGCACCGTCATACTATAAACTTATTTTATGGCAACGTAAATATAATTATTTGCATACCATAAAGCAGAGAGCGGTTCATAGTAAATTAAAGACTTGCTAAATTCGACAACACGTGCAGTTTCCCGCCACGCGGGGGCCATTTTATCCGCCATCTTGGGAATGAGGAATATCTGTCATACTCCTGGCGTCAGAGGTTGGAATTTATGACGCCGGCGGTCGTAATAGTGACAACAGTTGACAGGAACGACTCGTGTGCCTTTTAATAAATGTTGCGTACTTCTGCGTTCCTTTGTTACGGTCGCGAGTTTACACAGAGTAGTATTACGGGGATATTATTTTTTACGATCCGCTTCGTGATTACCGTCCTGGTCGTTTATTTTTTCCGGCATATGCGTATAAATTAAATTATTTTGGAAACGTTCTTTTATTACGTTGACAATAATAAAAATATATTCTGTTACGAAGCCTTAAAGAACATGATTTACAAATTGAAATTATTTTGCTACGTAATTGAAAATGTCTTCCTTATATTTTTACATCATTCTTGAACAATTTTATGGTTCCATTGTGAGATGTTACCATCCCGCCAAGGGTTGGGAAGTTTGTCGCATATTGTAGGAGTCTCAAAATAGTAGGAGTACTTACTAATTCCGTACATCATGTCACATGTAGGCAGTGATAGCCTAGTGGTTCGAACGTTAGTTCCTCGCACGTGGGGGCGTGAGTTCGAATCCTGCACGCACCTCTAATTTTCAAAAAGTTATGTGCGTATTACTAGTTAATTATC
>DWPA01001288.1:0-19220 GCA_018251375.1 Calpodes ethlius | reverse complement strand
TAGTTAGACAGCACTGCCTCTAGTACATAATATGATGGATAAAACTTAATTAGCCACAGATAAAAAATACAATCGTAATCATTATAGATACACCTATTTAACCTTATAATTAAACCTAAAGGATTAATTTTACAATTGAGTAAAACCACACAGATGCAAAAAAAACAACCAAAAAAAAAAAACTCCATAATAATATAATACACATAATATATATTGTTTAATTTTAAATTGAACAGTTTATGATATTTCATGATATATTGCTTGCCGCAATAATTATATTATTATACTGTCTTCGAATAATATGTATTGTGTAAAAGCGAGATAGAAAGATACCAACATGTGTTGGCACGAAAGAGAGGAATCTTGTTGTAGCTCCAAAAATAATTGTTTTGTTTTTAATTACAATGGCTATGTATTATAGTATTAATTTTTCAGTATTCATATCAGTTTCCAATTCATTGTTAGGTAGAAAACATTGTTCAATTACATTGCATTTTAACTAATAAAATTAGATACTAGACACAGTAGTAAAACATAAAACTACTGAACTGGACATAATTATTGTGTAAAAATAATTTCTCAAGTTAATCACAATATTGCAAGACAACACTTGCACAAGTGAGAACAAGTTATGTGTATGAATTAATAAAATTTTATTATAAAATATTTTTTATTTACATCCTCAAACTTTCAATCACAGACTACTTATAGAATAATACCACAATGAGGTACACTATAAATTATATATATTTATTGCATTAGTAAAATCTTAGCATTTCTTTGTGTCAAAAAGTGAATAAGATCCTATTAAAAAAAATATTACACCTAAAAAAAATGCCTATATGGTTCATTGTTGTGAGTTCAAACATAAATAAATATAATAATAATAATAAATGAATAATTAATATAATGTTAGCCTAAGATTAATAGTTCTCTACGTATTGAATAAATTGTGCAAATTCATAAGCTAACGTAATAAATTCATATATTTCAAAAAATAATTTGTAAACAGTGTGGCTCGAAGGACCAATTTCATATTCGAAATTAAAATTTTGCCAATGGGCCATCAACAATCTTTTTATGAAATTAATAGACATTATCCAAATTAGAGCCACTCTTATCGGTTTGGGACTCTCAGACTCCAGCGCCAGGCCTTCCCGCTGCCTTCCAGTCACTGAACCACTTAATTTAGCAATATAATTTTAGTCCTCATATTTTTAACATTTTCCTAAGCCTCTTCTTTGGACTTACAACATTTTCTGGTTCATTTTTAATTTCCCTTTTAACTATGCCTAAACTTGTTACCTGTTGTGTTTGGATTTCACAAATGTTTGGCTCATTTTTAACAACAAGCTGAGATTCTGGCTCAAGTTTTATACTCGGCCCCTCGATTTGAAGATTTTCTTGTTTCCTGAAATGGAAAAAATATGCAATAAGTCTTAATTGAGTCACTTGTACTGAGACTCATGTAAGTGGGTATAAATATAAGAAAATAAGTAGCATTTTGCATTTAAAATTCTTTTATTTCTCTTGAAAGAATGGAAAATGTATATGCGTTTAGGCTGAGAGGTTGTATTACTATTTGCATGGGATCAAAGGAGAATTTGAAGTACAATTTTCTGATCTCTTTAGGAAAGAGAATCTCAAAGCCATAGCTTGTACTGATACATGGAAGAGTGTGAAATAATACTTGTAATAACATGAAAATCTTAAGTTGGAGAGTTACGAGGAACATACCTATTGTAAGTGTTATGGAGACATAGAAGTTTACCTATAAAATACTAAAATTTACCTTGAAGATACAAACAAAACACCATGCAACTGATCAGAGATCATACTATAGATAAGATTAAAGAATTTTTGGATGTTTGATGAAGTTTGCACAATAGCTTCAAGTTAGTGTTTTGTTAATCAAAGGATAATATATTAGTAAAAAAAAAGCCAGTATGGATGACAATAGTAAAAGTGTGTATGTCCTTGAGCCAAGTACCTGAGTCACCTTTTCTTTAAAAGTTTAGCAATGTTTATACACACATTGTTAGAAACCATCTCTACACCACAGTGAATGAAAAACTTAAGTCATAGTTAGGTAATAAATATTGACAGTTATAAAAGAATAAGAATAAAAAAAAATAAGAATCAGAATGAGAATAAGAATTCCAATAAGATTGGATACATACACAACAACCTGTTGTTCTGTTTCGTCTTTAATGCTATCCAACAAGCATTTGGATACTTCTAATGTCCCAAAATGATTTTCATACATTGGGTGTTTCCCCATGTGTTCTTCATCACAGTAAACCCCTGTCTTTAAATACCCTGAAAAGTAAAAATAGGGAATTAGTTTTCTTTATAGGATTAAGAAACTAAATCTTTATTTTGGAAAAGGAAAGGTCATAAGCAGAGTCATGTAAGTAGTGAATTTTTTTTCCAAACCAGCATTCCTTTTAATATTTTTTAAGTTTTTATTTAATTTTCAATGTCCAATAGTTTTTAATACATATAGCAAACTCTAATCAATTATTTTTAGAATTTTCTTTATCAACTTTTAAATTCCTACTAATATTATAAATGCGAAAGTAACTCTGTATCTCTGTTATGCTTTCATATCTAAACCATTGAACCGATTTTGTTGACATTTGATATGAAGTGAACTGAAGCAATAGAACTGAACTTGGGAAAGGACATTACGATACTTTCTATCGCGAAAAAAAGGGTAGGTAAGGTTGAAATGAGGGATGAAAGTATGATAGTTGATAGATGTATGATAGTTCGTTGTTGTCAAACCGATTTTGATGAAATTTGGTATGAAGATGGAGCTGAAGTTGGGAAAGGACATACAATACTTTTTATTGCAAACAAAATGATAAAAGGGGTTGAATTAGGGGATGAAAGTTTGTATGGAAGTTCCTTATTGTCAAATATAAAATCATGTAAGATTGTTCAATTGATTAAGACAAATTCATGTATCGAATAACAATGTTCCCAATATAACAGAATTCCATGCGGGCGAAGCTGCTGGCAGAAAGTTAGTAATTTATAATTCACAAAATACATTCATTTTACTTGCTAATCTGACGTCAGTTTCAGTTTTATATTCCTCTATTTCTTTGTCTTTTTTCATTAGTAAAAAACGCAGCTCATTTTCACTTGTTTTCAAATCTTGAACTGTTTTTAATAGTTGTTGGGTGATGTTTTTAAAGAACTGTAAAAAAAAATTAAGAATTGTTATAATAAAAGTAAAAAATATTTTATTTAGATACTTAAATATCAGCTTGATGATATATTCAATGAAATAATAGATCACATAATGTTTATGTCACACCTATAAAGATAAAAAGATGATTTTTGAACAAAAATTACTGTCAATAATAAATGTAAATTGTGTCATTAAAGTTTTACCATTTCTCTTGATCCTTCTTTTAAACTTAGCTCCAAATAGATAGGGAATCCGCATGACATCTTCATTGATATATTTAAAGTCTTATTGTCAAAGCTTAAATCCAATTTTTTTAGGTTTTCTGGTTGTAAAATCATTTTCAGCCCCAATTGTAAAAGTTGATTGTCACTTTCCATTTCCAAATCATCATTGCTTTTCTGTAAAACAACACACAATTACTGAAATTGATTCAAAATAGGCATATTTCTTACATAAAATGTGCTGTATGGAACATATCAACGGATCTTATATGGTAAACACATCTTATCAATATAATGTATCATGTATTTAAAAAAAAGGATTTTGGCATAGAAACATGAATTTAAACATACAAGGCCCTAAGAGAGGTTAGACTTTTACATGGGGAGTTCTTGCCCAATTTTTTTATAGTTTACACCTATCATCTGATTTGACACTTATATATTGAACCAAGCAAGGGCTGCACTGTGACGAATACAAACATATATGTGTCATTATAGCATAAATAACTAAATATCTAAATAGCTTATAATCTGGTTTATGAATTATCAACTACTTCAATTATTAATTGATTTGATGTATATACTTTATGAAAATTAGCGTAATACGCGTATAATGGCTCATATGACATATTGACTGTAAGAGAAAATATTTAGCTTCCAGAAGTTCAACATCTAGCATTGAACTAAGCAGCACATTGGTGTGTTCAAGGTGCTTATAGAAAATCTAGTCTCCTTTTTATCCTCACCTTTAAAAGACTCAAGAAGTCACTTTCTTTGTAATGTGCCCACCAGATATTAATATAGTCGGTAATATACAGACGATAGCCATTTTCTGTTGTACATGATAAAAATAGTGGTTTCGAGAAGGGCAGTTCTTTCCACATTTTAGGACTTGATGTGATAATAATTAACAATTGTAGTAGTTCGAAGATATCTCAAGTTTTGTTCCAACTTTATTTGTTATTAGAGGCCTCAATTCATATTCCACACAATTTCCACTAAACTAAAACTAATATCATATAATTTAAATCTTTCTAAAGAAAGAAAAATAAATTCATATCGATGTTCTAGTTTAAAGTTATGAAAAAAACACAATAATAAATAAAAATCTAAACATGAAAAGACCATAAACAATGTTATTTATAAATGTCATTGTCAAAGTTGTCATTATGACTTTGTCACATTGGCATATGAATGTCGTTTGATATTTGACGGCATTGGACAGCAAAGTTTGACGTTGTAACAGACTATAGTAATAGAATACCGGTATGTTTATGTATTTTTTTTCTATTAAAAATAACTGCTTTAAAAGATGTCCATTAATATTACAACTTATATTATTGTATGGGAGTCCTATATGATTGCGGAATTTAATAAATGTATTAAGATTGTTGTAATCCACTGCTGACCAACGTGTCAAGTAACTGCCAGTTTGCAGTTTTACGGCTAGTACATTACCCGCCAAGACAAAGTTAATTTGATGGCCTTCCTAAGTCATTGTCAAGCAAGTAAATCATAAAAGTCAGAATGTGTCGGTGGCATCAATATATTTCACAGCCAAAGCATACTATAATAGTCGAGCCATTTTCATGGTTACTTTTTAGGGCGATAAGGAAAACAAGTATGATGTTTGGTGTCTATGGCGGAAATGTAAAGTAACGGAAGATAATATCATAGATTCGTTTTTGGTAGATTATTTAATAATCTATTTGTAGTGTCAGCAGTATATAATATTTCTCCTATAAACTACTGTGACTAAAATATACAAATTAAAACAAACATAAATATTGATATTAAGTGCATTCGGGTTACAGGCGCGCGTCGGAACAGACACAACAATTCTTTATTTCTCTCTTTTATGCACCATACTTTCATTAATAGTAACTTTAACTGCTGGTCTCAGGTGCAACACGTTAAAATTAACGCGTTAAAAGCTTGGCTACATTAATTGAGTTCTATAATAATATAAATAATATTTCTTCGTTTGTAAGAGTAAATACTGTATACATTGCTTAAATAAACATCTTATGAATTATCTTGTTAATAATCTTAGCAATAAAATTTTGGACTACCCTCATTTAAAATATATTATCCACTGTTAACGGGAGATTTATTTCAAACAAATTGTTGTTAAAGTTAGGTACCTATTCATTTTAATTAGAACTTACTGAAGATTCAATAAATCTTTATAATTCCAACGTTACAAGGCTTGAAATAATTCTGGTCTACGTTTTACATTTTCGTGCATAAAATTTGCGTGATTTTAGTTTTTAAGCAGAATATTCCATTGCTTTGAATCTAACGAATCTAAACGAACTAAATTTAGGGTCACGTAGAATTTTCTACGCGTAATTGCCAAAATGTAGAACTTTTAGGTATTCATTTAAATAAATAATAATTTCCGTTTAGAAATATACAGTTTTAAAAGCACACTTTTATTAAGTGAATTAGATCCTGGTACTGGTACTGCTACTATATAGGACGAAAGTCTCATTACTAATCAAACGAACTCAAACTCGATGTGTATCGTTTTATTTTGGAGTTCCTATGGCCACCATTCAGCTCCATTATCATGTTCCAAATTATTGCATCGTCTTCGGAAATAAAAAAGTATGAAAAAATTTCCGTTTGATTGGATATCATGAAGTGGTTCAAACGTCGATAACAAAATTTCGCCCAGATATAGGTACATCCCTATACATAAACAGAGTATAAATATAAGTGAGTAAAAAACTATACACGATACGCAAAACGCAACATTTTTTAGCAACCACAACAAACTTCCACAAAATTTTCAAAAATATATCCAATTTACGTACAAATCTCTTTTATAATTGTATTTTCAGGACAGATGTAACGTTTTCTATATGTGCCATTTATATGCGGAACTATGCAGTTGTGAGCCCGTCAAATGGTGGATATTATGGCGGGTATTGTAAAAGGGTGGAACCACGATGGAACGGGATAAATAATGACCTCATTTATCAACTCCCATGCGTAGTACCGACGGACAACGTGCATTATTCACATAGAACATGTTTGACAAAACCTGCCCCGCGTTTGGGGCAAGCGGTGACATGGCGAACAATGTAGTGTATCTACATGTGTGAAGCCAGATTCAGGATGGCAGCAAGGGGAAAACAGATTTTTGTCCACATTAAACGCAAAATAAATCATAAATTTGGGAAATAGATGTGTATGTAGTGGCATCCAGAATCCAGGGGAGGAGGGGCAACTCCTATATTCATCATCATCAGCATCATCACAATCCATAACTGTCCCACAGCTGGGCTTGGGTGTCGGGCCACAGTCCACCCTCGGGTGTATAGGTCTCCTAACGATGTTTTGCTCCACCAAAGCAAGTGATAATTAACTTGTAATATAAAACATAACTTTTTGAAAATTAGAGGACGCATATAATAGTTTATTACAATTAATCATAGGTAGGTGTTCTTATAACAAGTAGGTCCTTTTAAGTTTCCCCTTTTTTTAAAAATGATATATCTCAGTGTCTGTTCTCATGGGCGAAAAGCACACGACAATACAACGTCAACTACGTCTGCGGCTGAACATTTGTATTTGTGACATTTAAATATAGTATTACATTTAGGTACCCATACTTACAATATACGGATGGCATCCGTAGAACAATGTTAGATTGATACATACGCCATATTGTTATCCGTAAAACGATGTTGTATTTGATTTTAAAATGATAAAAACTAAGCGTTTTTGATTCTAAGTCATCATTACTTGACATGAAAATACTTGCTCCATTTTCAAGTTTTACTTTAGAGTTTCGAAAATGTCATCATGTAAAAATTTATTCGAAAACTTAGGATCTAGGAGAAACTTAGGACCGATTTACGTAAATACACCAAATTGTAGTTGTGTCATTTTTTTAAAACCTTAACTAAATGACTCTTTTGTTTGAGATGTGAAGGTAGAAATGAATACTAGCTTTGTTCGCGGAGTTATGAATATAATGAAGTTGTATTCTTAATTAAAAATTCAGACTGACTCGCTCCATTAAACATAGTGCCAGTTATTGAAATAACTCGCATCGCATATGATTAATTCAGTGGTTCCTCAAATCGAAATATTAGCTCTGTTAGTTCTGCATCTTCCAGAAGTTAAGGAAACACATCAGAACTTATAATTACCTCGTATCTCGGTGTACCCCTGTCACGTTAAACTTTGTAAATGGGTCTGGATTTGCTGTATTAACAAGTTTGAGTACGTTTTTAATACGAATTACATTCGCGAGTGAATATCGTTCATTACTTTGCTACTGCGTATTACGTATGAGGGCATGTTCTTTATATGTTATTTTGTTTCTTAAAATCTTGGCAGGATACATAGTAGCAGAGTATTTTACCAGACTAACAAAGATCTTTCTTCTAAAATCGACTGTGAATTTTAATAGATTTTGTTTTGTAATCCAAGTGAGGGCAAACAATATTGAACAAACTGTACAATCAGTCGTGTTGATGTTAGCACCAACTGTATTTGTTGTTTTCATGCATCCCAAAAATAATATTCGGAACACGTTTTGTTTTGTATTAGTTTTTGGATGTTCCGGTTGCGCTCTACGCCTCGTTGAAAATATTATTTTTATTGTTCAGTACGTAGGAGAGTAGATTTCACAAACAAGATTTGCTTGTGTTTGAACGCACTAAACTAGAGGTCGTATCGCTATAATCTTGAAATAAAATAATTTTATTAAAGCAAAATAAAAAATAATGGTAATGACCGGAATGTCAGTAAAAATTATGACAGTAAAATGCTTATAACTTGAATTGTGATTATTTCCAGTTAGTTCTTTTCGTCATGACATTCTTTAAATATTGCTTGTTATTCTAAATTTGCTTGCAGTGTTCAGTAGTATTGAATCGACATAGTGTTATATCCCTTCCTGAACCTAAGCTGACACTCTATGCAGATATGCCTATATTTGAACTTTTCAAAGACTCTGTTGGAAGGCTCAAGATTCTAATTATACAGTTTAATATCGATGATAATTTATAATTTTTGAATTATCAAGGAACATCAGCACTACCTTAAGTTTGATGGTTAGCCATATTCTCATGAGACCTTTACATGATAAATAACACTTTTTATTTCATACTAATTTGCTTAACTATCGTACTCTCCATTGATCCAACCTGATTTATTATCAAGACAATAGTAATAGCGAACGGATTTCCTTGAATCTCAGTATGAATTTGTGTTCTTATTTATCTTCTGAACTCCCGATGAATGTTTAGAACATTTCACGCAGCTTAATCAACTTGAAATACGTATATGTATTTGGATATGGTTTAAAATATTTTACGTGTTTTAAAAGCTCACAAATGGGCGTGATAATGTGTGCGCTGCCGAAGTCCCGTATCCAAACGAGCTGGGCTGGGCTTTGTAATGTGCGATCGAAAAACGTTTAAGTGTCAGGTGGAATTATAGGACGAGCCATTCTTTTCCGAATCGACGTGGGTTCGTCGATTAGGCTTAAATTATTATGTGAGTCGACAATTTCGAGGAACAAATAATGGATACCCTTTTGTTTTTAGGGGATTAAATTCAGAAGTAATGGAATATACCGATAATACTTAACATCTCTTCCATGTTGGACATCTGTGTTCTATTAACCTTGAAAAATGTAAGTAATGAGTCAAATTGTGTGATAATATTGAGTCACAGAACTTAAAGGGACTCCATCTATTCTTGAGTCCAAACCATCCTTCAATTTGGTCCAATCCTGGTGAATAAGGGATAAAGGATTATAGTTGAGTCAATTGAATTAGCAGTCTTCCATCCAACAAGGGTCAAATTGTGTTAAATAAACCATCTTAACAAGGGTTTTAACATCTCTAAAATTCAAGTTCTAACTTAAATATTATATCGAAACTAATGGAAGTATTGTACCAAATTTAAAGTTTCTCTATTTGTCCATTAACGCGAGAAACTTAGTAAATGCACGTCGTATATGAATGTTATTTGAAGTTGGAACAATATTCGAAGCGAATTACGAATTAACTGGTGTTACAATCTTAATGACCACGTACAGTTGGAGACTTAAGGTTTAAGGAAACTTCGGTAAAGTTTTGTGGTTATATCCTACATTTTATTGTATTTCTTTATTTTGTGTATATTCACAAACAGTTCATATTATTATATACACTTATTATATCTTAGACTTATATGTATAAACTAACTTGTAATTATTAAGTCTGAAAGTGTTATTTTGTCCTACCAGCTAAATATAAAAAATCACGTGAAATTTTCGAATTTAAAACAGGAACAATCACACCTAGACAAAACAAATCATAATTGATCAACTTACAGCTAGGAAACGTGACACTGCGAGCGCTGAGACGTTTTGCCTAGCTTTATTATTTAGTAACTATTTATATAGCGTGTTGTATTATTCATTGTCATTAATAATTTTTGGTTCACACAGGTTTTCAGCACAAATAGTAAACACTAAATCTATATATTGTGCCGAACCAGCCCCGCTAAGCGTCTAACGTAACAGGGAAGTCTTGACAAACAGCTCAATAGGTCATAAAAGCTTATGGTCTGAGTCGATCAGCATTTAGAGACTATTATGATGTGAGAATAATATGAAAGTAAATGTTCATGCGGTAGGACCTAAGCGCCATTAAATCCTGTGGCCAGGCGACGTGTTTAACCTAGACCTTGTTTGGCCATGTGTTTAGATTACTTTTGCTCTAAGCGACGTCCTATGCCGAGGTCTGATATGAAGCGCCTTTAGAATGTTGGGTACTCCTATTCCTCGAATAGGGTGATCCATTCCTCCCTCTTCGCAAAAAAAAATATCGACAGTCTCGTCCCTTCGTCCCCGTGTAATGCAATGGTCCATTCCAAAAAACAAATTTTCTATACAAGGAATTTTGACGTCTATTATAAGTACTTATGTTTTTATCGGTACGCATTGAGTGGTTAAATAATGCTTTATAAATTTTAGAAAGATTCCGAGAAGCCACAATTTGTTCATAAAAGTGTACAATATAAAAAATAAAACATTTTTAATTTTATTTATTTCGTATTTTTATTTATACACCCGCACGCAAAATATTATGTAAACATTTCATTTCAAAGGGAATAACGATATTGAAATTAATTTATATCAAGATGGTTAATTTAATCAAAAATATATTTTAAATGTAAAATAGATTCCATTAGATAACGATTTTTTACTTTCATTAAAGAATGTTTTAAATCATCAGCTTTAAATTTGTTTGTAGGTTAGATCACTGACTTGCCTTAATTATTTGAGTTAATTGAAAAGTCTTAAATTTTGGACCAACAAAATACTGAGTCAAAAAGTCGATCGTTTCAAACACAGACCTTTTATCATAATTTGTATAAACCTTCAACACTCCATTTAGATAATTTTGTTTACTTACAGACTCCGCCCGCAGCAATTATTTTAAGAAATAACCGTAGCAGTAAGCTGATTGAATATATAATCAATATTTTCAAACTTACACAGATACCGTTGGTGTAATTAATTTGTCGTTACCTTAGGCGACCGTTTCCAGATTGGATGTAATATCTACAAAAAATTTAATATCTTACCCATCAATGTAAATCCTGCATGAACCGCCTGAAACCAGTTTGCACTTGTTAATTCAGTATCAATACAGAAACTGAGTATCTAAATTTACACAAGCATTTTAATACACGAAAATTGATGGCACTGTTAGCAACACCTGTTTCAAATTCCTGTCAGTTTTTAACAAAACTTGTTTTGTATGCGAATAATGTCCGCTAGTGTCATACGTTGTTGCGACGCATGTGACGTGATAAATGACGTCATTTATTCAGTTCCACCTTTCCACAACATTCACCGCACGATATTATATCACCTACATTATTTGGATAGCTTGCATATTGTTAGAAATCAACATAATGTGAGTTTCAATTGATGTCTGAAATATACGGTTTTGTTATGTTATTAGTTGAAATTGTGTTCATCGCTACTGTACTTTTGACTATGGAGGCATACTCTTCTACCACACTGTATAAACTAGTGCCTAAATTATTACGGAAACACATATTTTAGTATAAACGATTTTAGTTTTCTGTTCTGTTATCTACATAATTCCTGACACTTAGACTGAAAAAATGTACCTATATAATTCTTTATATAATACCTATTTATCTTAGGTAGGTATTATTTATCTCAGTATGAGCGTCAGTTTCAGTGTCAGTATCAGTATCAGTAAAAATGTCAGTGTCAGTATCAGTATTAGCATCAGTATCAGTATCAGCATCAAAACCAGTTATCATTTAACCGTTATACATCAGGCGTTAGGCGTTAGACGATAGTTGTTAGTCGTTAATATTAACATTAAAAAATGAGAAAAATATTGAGAAAATACAATATATTAAAAATTTAAAATAAAAACCGTCTTACATTATTTGTACAAAATTAAATGGATAGCGGTTTCATCAAATCCTCATACATATTTTCGTCTTCATTAATGGATGAAATATCTAAAAATCCCATAACACTTTTTCATTTGTATGCAACTAGAAAGTTATACCAGTTTTCATGAATTATTTTTTCAAACCGACCGACTTTCATACACATTTACGCCTAACAGTTTATACCTATTCTCCACTTCAGGTGTAGAATTCAGTCAGGACAAACAATTATTTTAGTACTCATAAAAATAATAAAGTATTAAAAGTTGTATAATTTTGTTTCCTTTTTGTTTATTTATTACTCCGTATTGTTTCCATACTTTATGTTTTTGCATCAAATCGTATCAAAATTGTTAATGTACTCGTAATTTATTATTTTATCGATCAACATACAACAATCATTGAAGATGGGGTTAGAATCAAAGATAGAGAGAAAAGATAGAAAGAGGAGTAAACAACAATAAGTGCAGTAGATTGTAACCAAGATAGATTAGCAGTTGACTGTAAAACAAATGAAGCTCGAAATATAAACTGCGCAAGTCCAAGTTGTCGCGGTTTATGACAAATGACCATGATTATTTTCGTGGTATATGTGCTATCGTTTGCAAGTCACTCGGTCTCCACTAAGACCCGGTCACAAGATAATGTCCCTCATCTATCAAACCGCTACAGGCTAATGTATTATGTATTACGAATAAGTTAGAGCTCAAAGCCGCGTGCACTATGTCGTTAGAGGTACCAAGTGAACTATAGTTCGAGTATTAAGTTAATGCTCGAAGTCTGCCACGTTAATAGTAATTAACATCCTGGTATTAATCATATTTAATTACTTATTAGCTATTTAACAAATACATTGTTATTAATCTTCGTCATGTGTACAGAGTAGACAGGGTGGCTTTTAAATAGCAGAATTGGTCAGATGTATTGTAGTAGAAATAGTAGATATTTGTAAACTTCACAGTGATTATTAATGACCTATGCTTAGTTAATCATGAATTAAATCCCCTAAATGAGAATAAAAAAAACAATGTAAGTTTCTGATCACGCTGTACAAATTTTCGTTAGTAAATAATTTGTCAGTCAATGATGTTGTTGACTGTACGTTGTTTCAGATGTCGCTAGTAGTAGCAAAAGTTTAAACAAAAAACATAAAACCCATCTGAGATACGCGAACGTAATGAAGAATTCAGTGCATAAAACAATTTTGAGTTCCAAAGATGTTTTATTTAAAAAAAGATTTATAACAATGGTTCCCACCGATTCGAAACTAGTTGTGTAGAATATCCTTTCTAAGCATCGCATTTAAAAAAGAAATTTGACAATCCTCTAAATTCAGGACGAAACTTGAAGCCTTATATTGAAATTTTTGGTTTTACTCTTACGATCTGTCGCGTTCATTTTTTTTTGTTTTTACCATGTTGTAACTGACGTCGAATGTAGGTTTCAATTGTAATTTTTATATCCTATTAAAGTACTTACTCGTATATCTACAATAAACTGGCTTTTATCACGTTGTTCAAAGTTTATTTTATTTGGTGGCGCAAATTCCACAATAAAGATGCCGATATTAAAAAAATATTTTTATTTATCCTTAAGGGATAAGAGCAAAATCTTTTAGCACAATATCAAAGTATCTTTCTTGGAACGAGTAACTTTTATTTATAACTCAAGTGGAAATGTTAAACGAAATGGGAAAGATTCAGCAGTTGTGAATTATCAAGGACCAAGGAATTTAATAATTATCATCCTTTTAAAGTTGTTCGGATTGTGGGTTTCTTCTGAAAAATTGTATTCATTACAAATTCATTTTACACCGAGAGTGTCTGTTAGAATGTTGTTGTTGAACTTGCCTTTGAAAAGTTTTTGTCTTTCCGTCTTTATATTGCCAAAGTTGTGCTGTATTACTGTGGTTTTATTGTGAAATCCAGTGAAAGATATTGTTACCGGTCTCAGAGGATGTTATATACTTTCTAAATATTAATACATTTTGGTTTTGTATCCTTTATTTAACACGCCATTTTGATAAACAAGATATAATTTTATTTTGAGCACAGACAGTCATATAAAATGTACATTATATTTTAGATATACATATGTAGTCACTTACAAAGTGTCAACAATATTTTTTTTTTTTATATATTATATATAAGTATACATTTAATGATAAGGTGGTTTACCTACTATTATTCTTCAATTGACTTACAATACATATACCACGGATACGTACTAAATTCTTTAAAATAATTATTACACTTTTTTTTTTAATTTTCGTATTTTGTTAGTAAAGGGTTCGATACGACCGATTTCCTTATTAAATCCTACAGTTCATTGTATAATCCTGTACTTATCAGAAATTATTCATAGTACTGCAAGAGAATAATAAATTATACGCATGGTTTAGAGACTCGCAAGTTAAAAATATTTTTTCATTTCTGTATGGATTACACCATGTATAAAAACTCTGTTTTTTATTTCCTCGGAGAAAGCTGACAGGCGTTAACGTGCAATGCAAAATTAATATTGCCAGTATATATACGGCCCCGTAGCCTAGTTGGTAGTAACCCTGCCTGTGAAGCGAGAGGTCCTGGATTCCCGGCCGGGGCAGATATTTATTTGACAGATAAATATTTGTTCTCGAGTCATGGGTATTTGTATCGTGTTATTTGTGTTGTCCATTGCCGCTCGCGACACAAGTCAATCCTACTGCGGGGGTATGAGTGTGTTCGCGGTTATTATTATTATTTTTAATCACCTACCTCGAATGTAAGATTTTAACATACAAATCTATTTAAAATATGGTGGAAAATCATCATAAAACACACATAATGTCAAATTACGCAGAGATAATAGGAAAGAAAGGCTTATAATTTATAGGTACTTTTAATTTTGAATAAACATTTGAATGTACTATTTTATATAGAGTGTTCGATTTTACTACTAATAGTGGGAAGAACTTCTACTTTTCTGGATAGGTATTAAGGTGATACTATGGGAAAATAAAAAATTGACTTTATAATACGGGAATGAAAATTTCGTCGAAACTCTGTAATAAAACCTTTTATTAAAAGAAGTCGATCATAACACCAAACTATTGATGGACCGCTACACTATTCTTTTATTTCGCTTCTTCATCATCACAGCCCATAACTGGGCTCGGGTCTCCTGTGATGGGTATAGTTCACCACGCTGACCAAGTGCGGATTTGTAAACTTCATACACCTTCGAGAACATGATGGAAAACTCTTGGGTGTACAGGTTTCCTTACAAAGTTTTCCTTCACCGAAGCAAGTGAATCAACTTGTAATACGCATATAACTTTGTGTAGGATTCGAACTCACCCTCCCACATTTGGGAAACCAACGTTTGAACTAGGTTATCAATGCTTTTTTAACAAGTGTTTTCTTCTCATCTCCCTTCTAATTCAGTCTACTAAGCAATTCTAACACTCCATCGTTCAGAAATAAAATATTCAACTAAACTATACAACTGTAAAACTTTAATCTTTTAACAATATAATTTATTTTTACCCGTCACCATTTTAACATTGTTTCAAAAGAAAGTAATTACAAAGTTGCTAATGAAAGTTTTTTTTCATTACTTCTTAATTATAAAAAATAAAAGTTTGAATAAAAGTTCTTTCAGTACTGTTCTTGTTGAGCTAATAATTAATAGTAAACAAAAGTAAAAAAGGTTTATTATAAGATATGTTTCATTTTAAAAGATAAAGAGGTGACATAGTGGTTTGGAACGTTATTAGTTAGTTCTTGTTCTCTTTGGGAAGTTACTGCTCATTAAAACTTCGAACTACAAACTAGTGCAGCTACTATGATTAACAGTTACTCTAGTACCAAACAGTGCTAAACTTTAGACATATACTCGTTATGTGATTGAGAATTCTCTTTGTTCTTCCTAGTAACGAGTAGCAATGTTCGTATGCTTTTGGCAACCCTATCTTTCTTTACTTCTCATGTTAGCACCCGACAGATAAACAGTCAGTTACAAAATCTGTTATGTCATTTCAGAATGGAGGTACAGGTGCTAATGAATCTTTGATTTAATAACGTTGCATTAAACAACTTTAGATAATGGTCAATTAAAATATCGTTTAATGTTTTTCTGTGTAAGGATATAATGAAGCATTAGGATTTAAAGTAGTGTTATAATACTTAAAATTGAGTTTTGTAATTGGCTGATTGTCCCAATTAAATTTGAGTTAATCACGTTTATGTGTTAAATAGATTTTACAGTGTGTTTGACTCGCTTAAATTGTAAGGTTGTAAGTAGTAATTAGTAATATGCAAAATCATGTACTTAAATAAAATTTGGTAATTATATATTTATTTTGTATTAGTAGCGCGCGTACAGATCAATGAACATTAGAAAACTTACTAATTTGCAAAATGCTCGTTAAATAGTTGTCGACTCTGAACACAAACTAATAAGTATTGGGTTAATGTCACGTGGTACTTTGTTTCAAAATTAGAGATGCGTTTAAGATTCAAACCACGTAATGTATTTCACAGTATTAGACAGCCAAAAACAATAGAACTCCTTCGCTTACATTTAAGGGTGACGACACTTAACAGATGCTTTTTTGTTTCTAATATCTATGGAACAAAATAACCAAAAATAGCTCACTTGTTGACGATTTACAAAAAATGTACGTTTAAAATTAAAAATGTGCAAGTTTAATAGTAAAGTACGCGTTCTTCAATATCACGTATATCATCGAACATCTTATATTCAACATTCGTTGAATGCGCCATGTTATATGTCAAGCTTTATAGCGCCCGTGAAGCAACTGCGTGCATTTTTAAAGGCAGAATGCCAACAATAGCGACCTACGTGACTGTTCCAAACACAGTATTTGTATTAGGCTGGCTGTTTAGTTTCGAAGCTACGTGAACAGAATTTTTTCATAATAAACTTCGTTTAAAAAGAACAAATAGAATAGTCAAATAATTTTGTAAAATACTTTTAGCACATACCGGTTTTTATTTGTTTTTCTATATTTTCCATAACGTAATCGCTGTTATATAAATTTATATTTTTATTTCGCTCTTTTTCAGTTTTGCGTGTTTATTACTGTAATATTAGATCACCTTTCCGATGATTTAGAGATTTAAATTTTTTGTCGTAGATCAGATTCTAATGCCAATATCGAAATATAAAAAATACCTACAATAGCATGTTATTTATATATTTTTTTAAACGTAATAAAAAATGTTTTTCAATGTAGTCAAATTTTTGTGACAACAAATTATTTATCAAGAGCCAGAAAAGGTTTATTTTTCCATATTTTTAATACAGAATTATGTATTTTTTTGTGTTACACTGTTTCTTTGTAAGCTGATATTATAAAAAAATCGCAGCAAATTAAATGTAATAATAAAACTGAACTACAATTTTCAACAATATGTTTGTTTATAACTAGTATGTAATAAAAACTCTTTAACATCAACAGCATGTCCAATTGAATTTAAGCTACATTTTCGTATTTTACATACTGACTTTTGTTATTATGGAGCGCAGCGTGTCATGTTACAAAGTAGCCAGTGAAGCAAACCCGTGCATTTTTAAAGCAAGACAGGCAACAATAGGCTACGTGACTGCTCCGGACGCGATATTTGTATTGGGCCGCTCGTTTACCTCACTCAGGCAACGTAAATAGAAACCCTGCACAAGAAAACCTTTATTATGCCTAGCAAAATTATCCCATGCAATATAAATATTATGTACACTATGAATTCTTTGTTAGTGATGGAAATGAGAACAAAATAAGCACGGACTTGATGTTAGTATTAGTTCCGTAGCTTAGAGGTCTGTGTCGGAGACATCTTCATCGTTTTCCATTAGATGATCCGTCTGTGATGAATGAATCAAAGTAAGCTACACACGTTCGCTATATTTTTGAAAAACCTACAATGTTTACAAAATAATATATATATCAAATTACAGCTATCTAGATATATCTAAGCTGTAAAGTGTAAATGGATTGAAGGGACAAGATTAAATTATGAATTCCGTTTCGATCGCGAAACTTTAGCAATATTTAAAATACTAACTCCCTAATTTGAAGACTAAAGTCTGATAAATTAAAGATAAATTAGTTATCTTAGCAAGTATTACAATTATTAACTGACAAAGCAAGTAATAAAAACTTGTACGACATCTTTTCAAACAAATTTTACGTTGAAAATAATAACTTGTAAAAAATAATAGCTAAATTTAATTTACAAACAACAACAATCTAAACATTTCAGCACGTACGTACTTTTAGAAACCGCTAGACGCTTCGTGAAATTAACTTACGAAGAAAGTTTTAGCAAACCTCCGATATAGAAATTGTGGCAAAACATAGTTTGCGTTATACGCTTCAGGTGTGAATTATTTGTAGTGTCGTGCGTGAGAAGTACGAAGAAGAAGTACTTATATAAATTTACATGTTCTATCAGCAATTTAGGTTCAGTATTTCTACTTCTCATTACTTCTTCTCTATTTTAATTTGGCTGTTGACTTATGAGGGGTGGTTTTTGTATTGTTGGTGTTTAAACAGCGGCTTTGGCTCATTTGGATTGATTGGATCATGATGGTTATTACTAACAGTTAGTCCAGTTGCTTGTATATCAGCTGTTCGGATAAAGAAATACAATTTATCGTGCAATATGAAGCTATGCAATTGTTTTAACTTACTGTACTGATATTGAACACTTATAAGAGAACAAACGACCCTATAGTTTAGTAGTGCTCATCGTGCAAGCGACCTCAGTTTTCCTGGTGTAGTTACCGTCATAGCACCCGTGTCAATGATTCGGGGTCCAGGAATAAACGGGGTATAGTGTGTGTAAGCAAAAATTCATAAAATGTCCGAACGTTTTAGCAATTCCGTGGAAGTGGGGTCCTTCAACTATTTTGATATAAGAGCCATCGCAAGCAAGCTACGATTTGGTAGCAGCAGACATTTATGTGAAAGATAAATATGTAGCCTTGATTCGTGGGTGTTTGAGGTATTTGAGGTCCGGCTACGGTGAAAAGTATCTACTATGTGTGTGCGGAAAGGGTTTTTGACTCGTTTAATGTTGTGCAAATGTAAGGAGAATTTATTTGTAATTTAGACATCGTTATATGATTGTTAGTAGATTAGTTATAAGATCTGTGATATTTTTAAATAAAAATCAAAACAGTATTGGTATACTTAGGCATGTTTAATTAAAGAGATTGATGTTCTTCGTCCTTTAGAGAGCGTTTCGCATGTATTTATCTATTCGTAACCGACAACAGTGAGATGAGAAACTGTTTTATCTCCTGGTAGGGATTTCAGGAATGTACCTTCTTTACTCAGAGTAATA
>DWPA01001287.1:0-19230 GCA_018251375.1 Calpodes ethlius | reverse complement strand
TGTTTGTTAGCTGATCTAAATTTATATTCGATACTACGAGCCGAAATTATATCGAAATATGTCAGTAAAGGTGCTTTTGTGCTGGATTATAAAAAAATGAAATAAATTTTAAATCAACTGCTCGGGTCAACTTTTTAAATATTAATTACTCGCCAGTAAATCTGCTCTCGCTTTAATTCAACAACCTAATCCTCAGTATACTCGAAAATTTAGATGATATTTTTTTAAATCATAAACGATCTTGCCAGTATACCCTACTGTCTATTAACATTTGTGATAAACCTAGAATAAGACTGTAGGAGGGAGTGTGGTTAGTAACTCCTGTTAGAGTTTGGTGTTAATAAGAATATTATTTTATTATTAATTGTTTTTAAGAGGACTGTGGAATGATATTCTATTATAATTAATAAACATTGGTGAGTTGCAGTTATTTTTATATATTTTAAGTTAATGTTTGACTACAATTCTACACTATATGACAAAGTCTTGGGTAGTACATCGCACCAACACGTAACCTCATTACCTTTAAGTCACCGATAATACAATCGGTTGAAATTATATGTACGCTATATCTTTACCCTCTGATACGTATATACGAATGTATGTAATATCCATAGGGTACATATATACAGTTATAGTACAGTTTTTGCGCGGTTATCTTCATTATTGATCAGTTTTCGCCACTTGTTTTTTTACGCTCAACGGACTACGCCGCTACCGTGTCTGCCATATGTCGATGTTTCGATCATGTGTGCGTAACTTGGAACTAATTCACCAACACTTGCCTAGGGACCGTGTTTATTTTCTAAATTGGTTATTATGTTGTGGTAAAGTAATTTGTATAACTAAATGGTTATGAGCAAATTATGTACGATAAATATTTGCCTTAATCGGTTATCGAAAACTGAACAAATTAATACAAGGTCTACAGCTAACTGGGCTTTACGCTTATGTAAAATGTATGAGGATATTCTCTTACATATATTTGAACCATCGCTTCTGACTAGGTCCAGCAAAAAAGGTTACATCTATATTTAAAGAAAAATGTACGCACGTAAAATCTGAAATTGTGTATCGATAAAAATTATATAGAGTATAAATGCAGGAAACTAAATTGTATTTATGAAATGTGTCTTAATAATGCTCATTTACGAAAATAGAACATCTCAAAATGTTATTGTAAAGTTACCTTTTGAAAAATGGAATTAAAGTCCAATTTCGAATGCAGGGTCGACCTCTACTTTTAGTATAGTGTTATAATTCCACTCTATTTTAATATAACTTTAGAAGGCACTGCAATTCTTTTACTTAAACATTTACGTATCATATAAGTTTTAAGGAGCTTTCCGATTATGATCTTTGCTAATCATTTAATTCTGAATATCAAATGGCATGATAGGGGATTATACATTTTTATGCTTACAACTTGTGACAGAAGATTTTATAAGGCTCTCGATAAGGGGATTTGGGTGATGGGTCGCAGTATTGTGTCCCTTGAAGGGTATGATCCGATCCGCCTAATGCGTTTATCGGCGGTGTCTTTTGAATCCTGAGTGTACACTTCGTTACGTGAACGTTGGAATTTTTATAAACGTTGCATACTTTGTAAAACAAAATTCTTGTTTACTGTTTGCAGTCTGCTCTAAGCGAGGCAGGGTTTTCTTAAAGCTTCGAAAAAGATGTCTTAAATTTTTATTTTTACATTAACCTGGCTGACGATGTTGTTTCTTCTGAAAAGGGAAATAGACGAGTCCATACCCACTTATCGCTGTTTTGGTACTTATTATATAATAAAACTGATTGTTGTCGTGTAAATTTATGTATTAAAAGCCTATTATATAGAAAAAAAAAACAGCGGGCACCCTCTGGGTACAGAAGGCTCAGGAATGGTTTAGGTAGCGTAAATTAGGGGAGGCATATGTTCTGCATTGGATCTTCAAATGTTGATTGATAGATGGATATATCTATATTTTATATGTATATAAGGTAGACGTAGTGTCTTATTCACTTTAACGATTAAATAAAACTTAATACGTCCTGAAGTTCTAAATGGTGCCAATAATTATTTAAGTGAAAGAATTTCTAATTTTATAACTTGTTATTAGGTAAGATTGAATTACTGCACTATGCCATATTATTTCTGCTTGTCCCAGGAACGTGATTAAAGTATCGGACTTTATTATTGCTAAGATTCTATGAAAGAAATTAAAGTAATAACTTTAACAACGAGAATATTATAGCTTAAGAAGTATTTAAAATCTGAGATCCTAATGTCCACTATATTTTTTAGATAGAAATAGCGTAACTACTTTTTAATCTAAGCACCTAATTTAATATTAATCTCCACTTCATCTCCTGTAAAGAATGATGGCGTCGTAAAATATTAAATGATTCCCGCTTGGAAGCATGGATTTAAATGGAATGATCATGTTTAGAAACTTGTAAGATTATTGTGCTCGACAAAAATGCCACACGTTACTACGGTTACCAAGAGAATGTATTTCGAGAGATAATTTTGTAAGGTAACTACATATTTTATATTGAATTATATTCTAATATAAACTCAAATACAAATGGATCTATTCCTTGTAACTCATCACAAAATGCATGTCTTTAGCGTTTGTGCAAGGTTTCTATTCTTATGTAGTATATTTTTTATTCTTACGTTCCTAATGAACTAGTCTGCCATTGTATTCTCTATCTTTCATCCAAAAAAATAATCGTCAAATGATCAATTAGTATGCGGTAATGCATAACATTTGACGTACTGAAAATTTAATATGAAACTATGTATTATCTATTATTTAAGAAAAGATGTTTGCCAGCTTGTCCATGTACACCTAATATCAAAAATCTCCAAATATCAATAACATTTGGACTGTTTATGTTTTTTGCGAGTTTTAAAATGAGGTATAGCTATTAAATACGATAATATGACATTGAACGGTGGAGAATCTAATGAGGCGATACAAAATACTGTATACGCAAAAATGTTTTTGGAGCTCATTTTATGCAAGTTCAAAATAATTCAATCATATATGTATAATTTATTCACTTGTGCACGTATATTTTTATTTTACCACCATTTCATAAAGGCGGATAGTCGCGGAGGATAAAAAATCACGCAAGGACATTCCATATATTCTTAACAGACGTGGTGATACTGTTCGTTCCCGTGAACTAAGAATGCTTTGAGAGGCTCGCTCGTAAATTGGAGCGTGGCTGCACGAGATTGTATCATTTGTTCGCAATTTAGGATTTAAGGGATTTTTGGGATTTGGTATGAAAATAGGAAGTTTATTTAATATAGTGTGTTTGTGGTTAGAACACAGTTAAACTTTGGTGTTTAATAGAAAAATACGTTAAAGAAATTCACTATATTGACATCTAATAACTAATTATAAGCTTTTTAAAACAGATGAGTTTTACAAACGGTAAGAAATTATTTATCTTTCACACTTTAAGTAGGTAGTAAGTTAATTTATGTAAACTTTAGTGACCACAATAAAATATTAGGTACAAATGGTGAGCTTAATGCTCAATACGTGGTGCAGTACCAGCTAATTATTACACGATACGGAAATACACAAGAGACGGTGTTATAAGTTAAGATACACATACATACTAATACCTAAATATAAGTATACACATAATACATATATATCCATGAATACCTTATAGCTATATATACATAAATGTTAAAATAGTACACATACATAAATATATTATTAATACCTTAGTGACTTGATAACGAACTAGGAAATGTGTTCTAAACTTCTTTATGGTAGTAAATTAATTAGGCACTGATACTGAGACAAATGTATTGTTTAAGTCCAGGTATTTGTTGTTTATTATCAATAAATATCAATGTTATTTTTTTTTGTGAATATAACGCGAAATACAAGTCATGACGTATAAAAATATACGTATAAAAGGTTAGAATATTACGTCAGTAATGTTAAATACAATTGAGCTTTGTAAGCTTACCGATTTATAAATTTCTATATGTATATTTATATCTTTATTTTTCCTGCATGTTAGGGTTAACATAATTTAATTCTCATAAATTAAAGGTTAAAGTTTCGCATTCAAATGGAAACTATAATAAAACTGCCTTTTTAATACTACTGTCCCTAATTAGTTTATCACAATTGTATATTTATATTACATGACTAATAGTGAAGAGTAGTTATATACAAACATAACTATTTTGAAGTACAGTAGCAACGTAACCCTCGCATTTCTAATAGGCTACTCCAGTGGTACTCAATCTTTTTGGCCCAAATTTTATCTTAATTATGGATGACAAAATTACCTTATAATTAACTTCCTTATATAAATTAAAACATAAAATTGATAGTAAACAGTAGGTATAACTAAATAACAAATGAAATAGAGAAAACATTGCAAAATATTGTGCATTTTAGAGGGCACCAGTAGTATTTTTGACGTAAATCGAAATGCGCACAAAATCACACTTATATTAATAGTATAACTTTAAAAATAATTTTAGTGTGGTTTTAACATCTGTTTGTCATTGTAAAAAAATGTATACAAGCATTATACAAATTCTGTATAATTTATACAAAACTAACAATGAGGTGTTAGAGTTGAGAACCATAGCGTTTTCCCATTGGGTCACTGAGTCATCCTTCATTGCAAAACCGAACGGGTTCCTAACAAAGACGTAGTGCTCAAGTATTTGTTAAAGATCTACCGCTATTTGCGAACTCGTTATTGTTTACAATGTACCCTTTGTTTTGATGCAAGGGCCCCCTTTTGTTGTCGATGAGTTTCGGTTGCGTTTGTAAGCGTTTTAGTACTATACCTTGTCTTTGAATAATACAACTAGCATTATTATAATTAATAAGGATAATGTAAATATATATCAGATTATTTGGTCATTTCATTTCTGTCTATCTAGCCTTTAAAAGTCCACTGTTATCGTAGGTCTCCCTTAATTTGCGCCACCGGTCCTGAGCTTTCTGAATCCAACGATTACCATTTTACCGTATACTATTGTTATTATTATTTTATCGTTTTTTTTATTTAAAATACTAAAATAAAATATGTCGTTTCCAAATATCAACTTCCTTCCTTTTCAAATATTCGATTAATTTTCATGTAAGAAAACTAGAGAAGATGCTCTCATTGTTGGGGACCTCCATAAGATGGCAGTAGACGTTACGGTTTTGCCAAGTATGTAATTTAATTTTGTTTGCAATTTATAAATCAATTAATTTGTATTTTTACTCCCTCAATGGTATTCCTCATTGTTTTGTACCTTACAGTTTTACACAAAACACTTCCAGAAACAATTCGCAACTTCGTTTTTATGACAAAAAATATATTATAAAAAAACAAACACTCAATCCTTTAGTGATATTT
The DNA here is from genome assembly GCA_018251375.1 of Calpodes ethlius. Taxonomy (NCBI): domain Eukaryota; kingdom Metazoa; phylum Arthropoda; class Insecta; order Lepidoptera; family Hesperiidae; genus Calpodes; species Calpodes ethlius. The sequence continues at coordinate 13,842 of DWPA01001287.1, read as the reverse complement.
TTTCTTTATAAAAAAATTGCATTGTGTAAACAATGTTGCTTCGTAAATTCGAAAGTTTTGGCAATAAAAAAGTATATATTGGCTTGTTACGTTGTTATCACTGCGTTGCCGGCTGTAGAGCTGTAAAAATAATGTCTTTATGTTATTTGCGCAACGATTTATGTCTGAGCATTTTTACTGTTATTGGTAAGAGTTTGTGATTTTTTTCATGCTTAAACAAATTAACCCTTTATTGTATTGGCACTTGAAAAAAACGACAAATCTTGTTCGAAAATATTTTTTTAAACAATACACCGTCAAGGGCCTCATTTCTTAAAATTGGATTCTACATCATGTGTTTTATTTCAACTAAATTACTGAGTTTACTGTCATATAGTTGAATGACGTAAAATAAATCTTACTTTTATGTTGGCACATTCGCAAGTTTTATTATTGTGTTGAATTAGTGAAGAATGGCAATTGCGTAATTCCATTGTTAAATTTCGTTTGCACAATAAAACATAGTTACTAAAAACCCAATGACAATCGAATGATAAATCGTTCGAAATTCAAATTCTTACGAAACTCCAAGTTCTTTTTTCGAATCTATACTAGATATATATGTACTTAATTTAATGGTGATTGGTCTGAATTAAAAAAATAAAAGTCATAAAATATTTATCGTTGAATTAATTCAATGAATGAAAAAAAAATGATTTGAAAACTTAATTCATAACAAATTGAGCACATTTAATATTTTGTTGCAATATGCATTTTCTACACCAATATTTCAAAATAGTTGCATGGATCGTGGTCACGGCTAAACAACGGTGATGTGATGAAACTTATGTCGGAATAACAGACGATAATAAAATGTGTTCAATTATGTTTTTGGACTATGTAATAGTTTTAAAAATACTACCAGTATATTTTATAATATGTTTGTTTCCTGTGTTCTGCTTTGTTGGTATTCCCGGTTTTATTCATTTACTGGTAATAGGTACCCACATACCTGGTTCATTCGCCTTTTACGCAACGCGCCTTGACTACTAGTGTTTTTTATTTTTTATGTTAATTTTATTGAATCTTTATAATATACTTTATTCTCGATATCCTTAAAAACATGCCCCGATGTTATATTTTAAATTGATTTAAAATAGTTTTATCCGAGGTAATAGTGTTGTTCCATAAAAACGTCACTAGTTAGGTCTTACTTAAATCAACGTAATTATAGGTGTTGATGTTTTGGCATAACTCATCTCGCAACCTAGGGGCGATGTTGTCTTTTCTTAAAGCCTTTATAGAGTTACCGCAGAACCGCTCTAGGCTACTAAACGCTACTACGGACATAAAATATAATGCTTTTTGTAACTTTACTACTTGCAAATCCCGGCAGCCCAATTCGAGCTTTACGTTTATCGGTTTAAGATTGGATTTGTTCTGTCACTTTATTTGGGACTACATTCAATTTGTTAGGACGAGTTTACACAGGATCTGAAGTGCAACACCGAGGCAAACATAAGGCTTTGTGCTGCTCATGGATAGAGTAAATATTAGGCCTTTAGTTCGGAGAAATATGCGTTTTAGAAACACAGCAATGTGTACATTTTTCGTTATAGGAATTAAAGCATGGCTTGAGTTCAATGGTGGCCGCTTGGTCTTCTATTATAAGAGTTGTTAGGTCAGTTCGTGTTCTAAGGTGCCGACAGCGGCCTCGCTTTCGATAGAAAATTGATCGTGTATTAATTTTCATGGCAATAAAATTGGGTTTGTTTGTATAGAACTGTATTCAAAAATGGAACAAAGATTGCAGTAGACATTTGTGGCTAACTTGTTACTATGGACGGTTATTAACTGCCATTACTATTATCACTTTTAAAACTATATAATTATTGTTTATAAATAACTAGTTAAGGAAGTTATAAGCGCGAGATTTTTATAAGTAAATTAAATTAAATTGTTAAGAAGTACTTAAGAGTTTTTGCTCATTTACTGTGAAATTTTATGGCAGTGTGGCCCGTGGACATCTTGCAGGGTTGCGTCTATATTCTATCAGGATTCGAAATGTGTTAAGCTTTGAACTTAAGGTTGCATAAACATGCTAAATGGCTGAATTGTGCTCTTCTAGTGTCACCATGAAAAATAAATGATTGGGATTCGTCTAAACCGTCAAACAATGGCAATATTTTCATAAAATATAGCGAGTGGACCGTAAATATAAATAACGACTGAAAAAGTATTCTTATGCCTCAGGTCATTTGTCAAAATCATAACCTATAAAAATATTACCCTCTTATCAAAAAATCTACGATTCAATAAATATTATACATGTATACATCATGTAAGAAAATATGATTCTCCTTTAAAATGACTCGATGTATTCATTGGAGAGGGTCCAACCACCATAACAAAATAACTGTTTAGTGACACCCACGTGACAGTCCGTGTTGGTTGATTGTGTGGCGAGCGTACAAAAAGGATGGACCAAAGGGTTCCGGATGTAATATCGCGGTAATAAAGTTGGTCAACCGGGGAAAATAAAACGAGCTAGCTTCCATTCACACCGCCCTCCTAAAATATTTATCCTCTTCCACCAATACTTATTGAGACCGGAGACAGCCATTTGCTACTGAAATATACGCCGTCCTAAATGTATGTTTATTTCCTCTTTTATGAGATTCCCCAACGGTCTTTAGAAAGCCTAACACCTGCTATTGTTGCTTTATTATTTGATTTCTCTAGAAATGTTTTGTCGTATTATTCGATTATATATTTGATAGCGTACAATATATTAGTTATTACTATGCGTATTATAGTTTGATAGATTTAATCTATCTATGGACGGTGGACTGGCAATGGCGGTTTCAAAACGCTTCCGCACTTTTTAGGGCATGCCAAATTAATATCGGTCACGCTTGTTATAACTATATCAAACCGATAACAATACTTACCGAATTGAATGACTTAGGTCGCTATAAAAAATCTTGACACTGATTACACAGCTTGATGGAAATTGAAAAGTCATAAAGCATAATTTCAAATTCAATAATTTTCATTAAAATTTGATATGGAGTTTTTGTTATTACTTTATAAGTTAAATTATTTACAAAATAGCGTTGAATCGTATCATTTATCTCGACTTAATAATATTTTGTGTCTGTGTTTTTAAATAATTTATACATGTCATTAAAACAATAAATTTTCCTACCGACAATAAACGACAGACGTAATTCTAGAACATATCATGTTACGTCTTTGAATAGAAACACTTAATTAAGTGTGCCATTTAAATATTTAGAATTGCTGGTATTTAAGACGCGAAACTAATGAGTTATGAAGTTAGATAGAAACGTCAAGAATTCATTGCGCTTCGGAATGAGATCGTAAATATATTAGTTACGGATTATGACTGCTAGTTTAGTACGTGCTAAGGGAAGGAAGAGGTGGTAACTCATACATTTCAACGGTACTTTTTTGTGGAATAGTTTGTCATTATTCCTTGGTAAGAGGACTGTGGAAGTTAGGAGACTTTTAGTAATAGTTTGAGAAGAGGACTTTCATTGTAGGAAATTGTTAATAAGTACATATAAGTAATCGTTAGTAATTCGTCCCACTTTAGGTTGGTCACCAATTCACTGCTACCCCTAAGGAAAAACAATCGCTTTTTGAATATGTTACCGTAATCTCAGAACGCCAATGTTGTATTTATTAAGTGGTAATTTATCAATTAGCACTTTTGTTTGTAAGTTTGACATGTAAAAAGTATACTTGATTCTGAAGTATATAATCCATGTCGCCAGTTAGTTATAGTTATTTATAGGGGCAATAATTACAATATTTAACCAACGCAACGATAGACGATACACGTCTTGTATAAGGATTAACCGTGAACTGGTTGCATCAATCACGAAAGAATAAATTGTTAGATATATACGTCAAATCTCAACTATGACATCTATATATAATACTCCACAGAAAAAGAGAGGTACATCTAGAGAAAGGTGGTAAAATTGCGTACAGGAAGATTTTGGGAGAAAGGACAAGATCCTAAGGGATGAGTCCTGAGAAAGTCATAATTGTTGTCATTATCACTAAGTGTTGTAGCGTCATAGGTACTAATTACTAAGTAACTAACCACCTAAGTGTTGGTGCAGAATATAAAGACGTATTGTAACTACTAATGGTTCTTTTACTTAAGTCCATTAACATTTGCGCAGTGAAAACAATTACATGAAAGCCCTCTGATCGCTGATACCCTCGGCCCCTTTGTTTTTTGATTTAATTTTATACAGATTTCATATCTTTTGAAGTTGATATCTTCATTGTTTTTCGTTATCTTGAGAAAAATAAAGTATAAAAATCAATTGCTTAGTTTTAATGTTCATTACGACTAATAAAAATTCTTATTTACGATGCTTGATCACTTAATTAAATAAAACTCCAATTAAACTGTACCGTGTCAGTCAGCTGTCTGTAAAATTAACCTCTCTGAACATTTATAATTTACAATACGTTGTAAAATGAGTAGTTGATTGTTGACCTTTTTGAATTTTTAATTAGTCATGTGAAATAAAAAGCGGCTGTGATAGAGAGTGAGTGAGATATTGGTATTCTTAAATATTATTTCTACGTTTCATAATAATTTGATATAATTTATGAATGGCTGAATGTACATGTCCCTAAAATGTGAAAGATGTATTAATTAAGTTATAAGATTAAATTAGTTATTTATTATGAAGTCACAGAAATTTGACACAGCAGGAAACCTTTTAAAGTTTAAAGAGATATTCTGTCAAACTACTCCCTTCCAGACATCAAAAAGCGTAGCATAAAATTAAATATAATTTCCTTTCCTAATCTGCTTTAAATATACGAGCAAAAGTAGACTGTATGTAGAGTTAATAAACGCTATATTAACGTGACGCAACTTAGCTATCGTTCATACTTTTCTTCTCGTGTACAAAAGTCGCGCTCGGCGTAACGTTGAAGTCTTTTCTTTGAGCGACCGAGTTCACAAACTTTTTGTTAGAAATAACATTTTGCGAAGCGGAGTATTTTTAAAATGTCGAATTTAGTATAGTGTGCCTCATTAGCACTTTACATTTGGGTGTGGGAAGTGTCAGAAATAAAATTAGACTACAATTTGGGTGACGGCTAGCATGCATAATATATGGCTATTAACAGTCAGCTGCAGTTGTCACACGAAATAAATATGTTGACATAGTACAATGAAATATATCACGGGACGGACGCTAAACAGCCATTTAAAAACTGTCTTATTCTATTTGGTCACAAATAGACGAATCTGCGACGCTCGATTCGATTTAAAGCGCGATGTGTTAGCCGTGGCTCACTTTGAAGATAAATATATACAAATGGTTTCGGCGCCGCCCGACGACAGCGCTCGTGTTCTGCGCAGACGCATTGTCGCAGCTGTAGTTTGATCGTTAGCGGCTAAATATATATTATTATGTCGGACAATCGTTTCGAAATATTCCAGCGCAATATTCTGTTCTTACGTGCTTAGCAACGTTAGTCCGTTATTGCTACAATTGTGTACTCTCGACTTATGACGTTATTTAGCGGTGAACTAATGGCCCGATATTATGCTACATTTGAATAATCTACATTAAATATTGCTACAACTTCATCATATACACATTTGGTATCATTATGTACTAATGTGATAATGTTGGGTGTACACGAAGAATTTTGGATTTGATTATTTAATCAGAACTCCAATCAAACAATAATTGGTGCTGAAATTTTGTATTTTACGAGTATTTTTTTTGTATTGTATTAAAATACGTTAACTACGTATTTAATAAAAAACATTTTCAATCATTGAAATATAAGATTATCATATTACACAAAAAAATATGAAGAATATATATCTATTTGCAACAAGGTATTACAATCGTAGCGTAAACTGTGACATGACGTAAGTCTGTTCTAATTAGTATTAGAACAGAACTCAGGCTCAGAATTAATAGACAATAGTTAACAGTGAAATTACTTTGTTGAATAAGGCAGGTTGTGTAAGAGATATAAATCAAATAAATGGACACTAACTTGTACCTCCATCCTAGAACTCTCTGTGTCACGAATAGCAAACACAACGTTACTCACACTTACAACCTGGGAACAAAGATTTATCAGTCCTTTAGTAGGATTCCCTTGTACCCTAGGATCCCCTCGCTGCGTAGGTAGGGTCACTACCAGCTAGCCTACAGTGTTATCAAAACCTTAATGTGTTAGTGGAAATTAGTCACCAACATTCAACCCTGTAGGTAGTTCTACATGGTACTTGAAAACCAATTTTCGAGACAATAAAACTAAATATTACTCAAGTCTATTGTAAAATAATCTAAAATATCAAAGTTAGATTGGCATCAGCTGTAGTCTTAAAGGCATGGGCCACAGAATACTGAGTACCAATTAACTTTAAATGAGATGATAATGCAGAGAACTTCGACTTTCAGTAATGATTGTGTATTGCATACCTTTGACGACAATTATTACATAGGTTTAAATTACTTCCTTAGACAGAGTGGGGAATGAGATTTCCAATGCTGGATTCATTTAGAAGAACTATGGTGTTCGCGTTTTATATATAATTATTTTTGGAGTTAGGTATTTCTGGTAAGCGTAGCAAATTATTCATGTCAAAGGTTCTACTAAACTATACTATTATGGTTACTTAGCTGTCGTGTCCATACGTTTCAGTTAGTATTGACAATACAAACAAGAAATCACTAACTACTACAACCCGAGTACAAATGGTATATGTTACATAAACGTCAGCCTAGCCTCCTCGCATGACAGGCACGGTCACTACTAACTTGGGTATAGGGTAATGAAATAAATCATACATAAGTATAATAACTTACAATATGCTATAACATTTCTTATATTACGTTTTAAATGCTAAGTAAATCAACATTTAATTTCAATAAACAAATGTGTTTGTAAAATTTGATTATTTTGTTCATTGTTTGTTATAATTATTGTCAAAGTTATATTAGATTTACGTTGTGCTTAATGCGGATACCGTAACGCGAGTACCGTAATTTAAGTTGCTGACACATTAGACTATTTCTCATGAATAAAACGCGGGGTGACGGTGACTGGTGAGATGACATTCAGGAGCGGTAGGATAATGAGGAGGAATTTAAAAATGTGTCGTCGCTACCCACGTCATGGTTTTTATTCTATTTTTGAATTGTGTTCTAATTTCAAATTGTTCACGAGTGTGCGTGGAACTCGTTTTGACAGTAATTGATCTATTGCAATAAAACTAAGAGTCTGTGAGTATTGGGTTTTATGATAAGTTCCTAATTTTTAATTAATTGTATTTCATTTTAAATTATTGTTTGGTTATAAAATCTATGAGGACTGCATAAGGTTATTATCCTTTGCCTAATTATAAAGTATTATGAATAAAAAAAGTAGTCAAGTTTAGTAATTACTGAATGAGTGATTGTATTACATTGAAGAATTTTTATACCTACTCATTTAGAAAAATAATTAAAATTTAAAACCTAATTTATTAGCATTAAATCAACTGCGCTTTGATCAGTTTTAAAACACATATTTTTCTTAAATTAATTATGACTAAAGTCGTCTAATCCCGATTAATCAGCGAGCTATTTGTAACGAGGAATTTTAATTTAAAAGTTGACGTCTAAAAATTGTTGCGTAATCATTAAAAAATTCGACATTATTACGAGGTAAGCACCTACGTTCTACGCTCATTAATTACATAGTCATTTATGCATGTAGAGTCGGTCTGGCCCAGCCACCCGGGCTCGTCGCCGCGGTTTAATGAATTTTTAACAAAAACTTAATTAAAAATCGTATCTCGCGTGTTCGAAGGAAATGAACTCATTCTTCGGAGTCGGTGAGTGACGGCCGGACTGACGGCCGTCATTACCAGAGCGCCCAGCGAGATCTGACCCCTCGGCGGTTAAAACCAGCTCTGTAGGTATGCAGTGTACGAATGCATCCAGGAATGATTCTGTTTGTAATTTTATAGTGACGATGCCTATGTATCTATGTAATAGAGTCTTTTTAAGAGTTTAAAAATTAAGTATGGTTATGAGGAACTCCAAAGTATGAAAATTATTTTCTGTCACTTGTTTAATTATGAAAACTAAGTTTCAAAATATATCCTAACATAAAATAAAAAAACTATGGTAGTAAGCAAATAAATCAAGACACTCATAGGTACTCAACTCAAAAATAAATGCTTAAAACTATACTGGAATCTAAAGAAATAAAAATAAGAAACAGTTCGGTCCGGGTCTATGACGTCATTATGTTTGCTGTTAATGAATATAAAGAGACCTCATGTTGATAGACAGCAAAACATAGCCCTAAGGGCTTTAAACAATGTCAGTGGAAAAAGGCTAATCTCCTCAATTTAGACTCATTTGTAGACATGCCGAGCCGTTCTTTTACATTCTCGAAGATCCATCGAAGGTCAGGTTAAACTGGTGAATTTGTGTGTTTAAGAAATTTGGAAATTGACGAGGTATGTCCTAAATGTTTATTATCTAATTATTCATTCGTGTCTTAGTTACGTTTTAGCAAAATAAATCTTTGCAGAAAATATTGACATTTAAAAAGTAAGAGCAATTTATAACTCAATGCCGTGGGTTGTGAGTTTAGCTGAGAATAAGGTAGGTACTAAGTAAAATTCTTGGACCTTTTGTTGACTCAAGATACAAAGCAGTGTCGGTACACATAATGATTGTAGCTAGAAACAGAATATCAGTGCAAATTGCACAACCGTAGACGGACATTGCTCCAGACATGTTCCTTTGAAATAATTATCTTGGCTTTGTTATGTTTGTCTAACTAGGACTTAATACTATTAAACTATCTGGAAACGGTAAGTGTAACTTATAAGATTTATAGTCAGGAAATACTTTCAAAACATCGCTTAAAATTGATGCAAATGCAGTATAAATTATTATCAAACTATATGAAACATATATAAAATTTGAACATGACTCATTAAATCATACTTTCTTTGTTAATGACGTGTAAGATTCACGTCATCTCATTAACAGTGTTAACAAAGTGACGTAACACGTTTTTCGAACACACGAGATAGAACGTCGCAAATAGTGCAAAAAGCGTGGTTGAGGTATGAAGACGCTGGCTTCAACAAAACCAACACGGGGCGGGCACAAATTGGCGGCGCAGCGAGTCAGGCACGTCGTGACTGCGCGCCGCGCCGCGGGCAGCGACGGACTGCGAGCGCAGTGTGGAGCGGAGCGGAGGAGATATCCTGCAATACCTAACTTTTAGTTAATAACAACAAAAGAGTATAATAAGTTACATCAGTAACATTGAAGGATTCCAAATATTGCCGGCTATGAAAGCGTAAACCGCGTTTATTACCGGCTCTGCGTAAAGAGGGTGTCAGTTGGCCGGGCATATGTGTAACCCTTCACTACGCAAACGTTATAGTGTAAGTTGTTTATTTTTCTTTTGGTCGTAACGTTAACCTGAAGTATATTTATACAATTGTATTGTACATATAAAATATGAAATAAAATATATAGTTAAGGAGGTATAGGTAAAGAAGAGACAACAAATTGGCAAAAAATAGCTAAATAACTTTGTCAATGTGTATCGTACGACTATGACTTATAGGGATAATACATTTCCACCACCAATATTATTAGCAGAATAGCAAAGTAAACTTTATTGTAACTGGTAATTCCCGCTTAGGAAATCTTCTTAGTGATTATAGAGACAATTGAACGGTTTCAGTAGAATTTCGTAGGTATAAAAGACAGGGGCGGTACGTCACTTGATATCAGTGTTGTATCCATCCCGCCAATATACTTAGAAATTTAATGACCGTAATTATTTGACACTCCTATATACGGTAATAAAGGCAGATTCTAATGAATATCGATATCTCCTTACGGACTACTTCATAAGCTATTCTCAATGAAATGTCATCTGCGCTAAACGACGTGTCGTCGTTATGATATGTCAAAGTTCTACATAACTTTTTAATTAAGTAGGATAATAAAACATAACAATATTATTTTTAAGCTTATACTGGTTAGTAAATGAGGGAATATGTACAGAAAAAGTTATAGATTAAGTTATTTTATATCGTTCGCTTTTAAACATGTCCACGACCTTATAAGTCCAGCGCGATTATTTGCTCAGTAATGGTGGAAATCCATTAAACAAGCTTCTTTTAGTGATTGAACAACAAGTAAAACGACACGGCTATGGCTAGAATGCATTTTTGAATTGCATTCAGTCAATTTGCAAGCATAAGATTACATGCCTTACGAATGTGAAGGATTTTTGTGTTTTATTTTTATTAGAATGGATATGTTTTGGATGAAACAAGATATTACGTTATTTGGGTTTAAAGGCGTCAATTGTTTTTTATACAATTAGTTGACATATGGACAGACGAACACTTTAATGGAAAATGGTCTTATTCATGAATATTAGTAATATCAAAGGCATTGCCGATGGGTTGTCGACTGAAAACAAAGCGGGCATAATCATCACACGAATAAAATAATTGGTTTAGGATACAAGGATGCAGCCTTTTGTTCCCAACTCCCTACTTACAACCAAGAGATTAAGGATAAACCCACTGTAACTGTAAACTGATGAACTAGGTGAGTAGAGCTCTAATTTAATAGTACACTTTCAAACAGGCCGATAGCTATCAATTAACGTTAAGAAATTGAAAAACTTTTTTCAACAATTTCTCTTATTAAAAGAAATAAAATATTTTATACGTATAAATGAAAATTCGCAAACAAAACAGTTAGATTGTAGACACTTGAATGATTTAAAATTTATAATATCTTTAAACAAGTCTAAAGTTTCTCCAAACAATGTGCTAGCAATGTTCTCTACATCAGCAGCCCAAATCTAGTATCACCTTCAATTATAGCAAGTCTAGCTTCCTTCAGATTTCCATCTAACCTTTAAAGTCCCATTAGTTAGCGATTGAAGGTCAAAAGTCTATGTTGCAGGTTAGTGACAACTGCGTGGTCTTTATACCCATAAAACAAGCTTGAGATATCTTCATCTGTGACATGCAACTTACATTCTTGACAGTTCAATAATTTAATTAACATTGTCGATTTGTTTCTATAAACATTATTTATGTATATATCAGTATTAATATATTTAATATCAATGTTTCTCGCCAATTACATGTTATTATAATTTTATATGATATTTTTAAATGTATATAGGCTCAGGACCGGTCTGAGTGGCGCAAATTACGGAAGGCCTATGTCCAGCAGTGGACTTATAAAGGCTGATAGATAGATAGATAATTTTAAAATTGTCTAGTAACATGCTTTAATTAGTCGCGAATAATTTAAAAATTACCAGGCCATCAGATGTGTGAAGTTGTGCAAAAATGCAAGTATTCTGTATTCAGTAAGCGCAATATTAGCACAGTAATTCAATAGAACAAAACAAAAGCTATGAAGCTTAATTAATCTATTCAGGCATTGATTAAGCGTTATTTATGTATGCCACTGGTATGTGTGGGAAACAAATACTAACCTTGGCAACGACCTCGAGGGTAACCTTTATCTACTACTTATAGTTCTTTTATTAAACTTTATATATTAATTGAAAAGAAGGATTATTGTTTAATTCGATTACGGATTATACAAACATTATTTGTGTTTAAACAATTACAGAGTTGTGTTTAAACAATTTTTTGTAGGTGATTTGATTAAGATCCGCTCTGCAGTTGAAATTCATTCGTAATTAAATTCGTGTAAGGGTAAAATTGCATTGACATGTTAAAGTTATAATATATTTTTACATATTTTTAGCTTTTTACACTTTATCTCCGTGTATATTATATCAAACTAAATTTTTTACGAGCATGCTTTATTCATAAAATGGGTACATAGATTTTCTTGCAAGTATTTATGTATATATGTAGATGTATATAGGTAGATTATTTCGTGTAAAAACAAATATAACTCTATATAAACGTATTAAAGATAGTCTCAGTTATGAGGAGAAATATGATTTATAGGTAAAATAATTAGAAAATTCTAAGAAAAATCTTAAGACTGTAGATAAGAAATCTACAATTACAATAAAATATTGTGTTACTTGTTGAAAAGCGCCACTCAGGGATTATTGGTAGTAAAATCATTGTTCCGATAATAGGAGATATAAAATTACCTCACACGTACTATCGAGATTGCGTATCTTAAGCTGTATATCATTCTCTAGTTCACACCTGCTCGTTCATAAGTTAGACTGCCTAGCTTTCTAATAAAAGACGCACGTTTTTCTGTACTTTTAAACCTATGGTAATTAAGTCAAAGAGTATATCAAATTTAACTATTCTATAGTTGGTCTCATATTCATGAACGTGAAAAAGTATGTCGTGTTGAGTAAATTAGGGATGGTTTGTAAATTCTGCCTTTTGTAATTTAAAATTGTTTTTTCTTATACTCTGTATACCTAAAAGTCCTGCAAATGTAAATTTATGTTAATTAATTATATACACTACTTTTTCCTTCTTTCATTTATTAACGTATAATGAGTTAAATTCCATATGCCGGTAGAAGTAAGGAATTAAATGTTGTATACACTTGCAATGGCAAATCACACGGAATGAGTTGATATCATTGTAAATTTATAAGCAGTGATAAGTCGATGGTGTATCTGAAATAAATAAATAAATGTTATTAATAATCTATTTGGAATACATTGTGTAGTTACTTATACTCTGTAGCGTAAATGGCACTGAGTATATGTACAAAGTTCTCACATCAATCAATGGGATTAGAATTTACGCGACACAGTTGGAATGCATTGTGAAACCTGTGGCATTTTTTATTAGTTATAAATCATTCTTTTATATCTTCACATCCGCAATCCAGATTTACAAGTACTTACTCAGAGGATTTTTAAATGATTGTTAAACACTAGAAACTGTCATCGCATTGCATTGATATGGAGATATGGTATAGTGTAGACACAGCGGCATATGAAATATGTGTGAAGAGGTAATCTGCTATTGTTATTTTATTTGTAAACCGATTGAAATAAAATAAATATTTTAATACTTAATTATTTTATTCAATTACATAATTGTATTATAATTGTTAGTTTTCTGAAATATTCAGATTATTAATTATTTTTCTTATATATCTTCCATGTACATACATCGATATACAGTTTTATTATATGTATAGATTAAGTCTTCGCACACATAAACATCATTAAAAGCCCAGCACTTCCTGAAAACCCTGTCGACAGATTTAGGTGACTTTGATATTACGGTATCAAAAGACCCATTCAAAGTTGTCCATTAGAAGTTTAGAACCAAACTTTTATATGACCATTAACAAATGAGTAACAAGCGACACCGATCCTTTTATCGCCACATTTCTGATCACTTGCAGTAAATTGTGAAGACATCTAGTAGGTTGTAAAATAATGCCAATAACATAAATCGTTGAACTTAACAGTATTTTACTCAAATCATAAATTAGTAATTTCTTTTGCACTGTTCGAATATTATGTATTAATGATATACGACAATGACGTTTTGAATAACGCTTTTGCATTTCCTGAATGTGATTATAATATATTTAGTTTTCGCACAATATTTTAGTATATAACAGACGTGATTTATTTATTGAAATGTTCAAGCGGTATGTGAAAGCACAGTTTGTAGGTAAAGGGCACTACAGTATAGACTTATATTTGGCCACTTATATTGGGTTGTCCGGAAAGTACGTGCTGATATTTTAGGACAGTTAAAACATACTCATCCAAATATTGACGAAATTAACGAATCGTAACCAATATTTTTTTCAAACA
>DWPA01001286.1:0-19241 GCA_018251375.1 Calpodes ethlius | reverse complement strand
ATTATGTTTATTATTATTACTTGTACACTAACTTATACCTGCCATTAAGATTTCCCTTGTCACAGACGACATGGACATATACAACTATCAAATGACACACAGGCACAATCTGAGAACAAACTTTTCCCACCCGGGCTTTCCACTGGTCTTTACAAACTAGAGGACGAACATTTAATTCACTTCATCTTTCACTGTTTATTCCAAAGACCAAACCAAGAACTAACTACGTCACAAAGGTACACATCAAGCATATAATATTTTGTGTATAACAACTATACTAATATTATAAAAAAGTAATATTTGTGAGTTTTTATGCAGGAAGAAATTTTCGAAGTACTCATCTGATTTAAAAATTGAAATATTTAAGCACTAGAATGGTAGATAATCATTGCGTGACATACGACTATATTTTTTTATTTTAATTAAACCGGTGTGAATATGCGGGGGAGGAGGTGGAGGGTGAGCTAGTATCGCATGAGGTACACTAACCGAGATCACAGAGTGCCTCGGTGACCAGTCCCCTGGCCAGCACGTAGTCGCGCTCCTCGCCCACTATGGTCCTCCGTTTGAGCTCAGGGTACCGCCGCTTGAAGCTCTTCACGCTCAGGAACATCGCCACTTGCTCCTGGATCATCATCACCTGCAATTGAAGTGTTCCCTTATCATCTCACCTCTTATTCATCAACACAAATACATGTAAAGATCATTCAGTACGATATATAAACTGAGGTATTCAATGCGACAAAATAAGCATTTAACCATAAAAGAACTGAAAGAATAGCCAAGAACTATAGTGAGTATTGTACTAATATTTTTGTTACACAATAAATTCTATAATTTTAATCAATTGATATATATGCTCACAAGATCAATGATTCAGTCAACAAGCTTTTCAATATTTTTCGAGTTATATAATTAAATATATAGAAATAAATATAAGCATCAATAGTTCGACAGCTTGTGTCGATCATAAACGATGGACCGATTTAACTGTGGGCTCGCGGCTCGTAGATGGGCGAATGTTATTGTTACACAGTAGTCGTTCTGCGATATAATAAACTTCCATACTGGAGCAGCATGGTGAATTAGTCTGCAATATACTGCTGCTCTCAGTGGGCTAAAGTGACCAATTTTTTAAACGTATAAATAACACCTGATGTAGCTAGCTCGACACGCAGGTAGGTAACCGCAAAGGCAATAATATATGACGCTCTGTAGAGCAGGAGTTCTCTCTGTACACAATGTGACACCGAGCGCCTAGTCTGCTTGCTGTATCAAAACCCTTAAACTACTTTGCCAGTAAACGGAAATTAATAAAAGGGAATTTTAAATGTTTGACGAACTTAGTAATAGTTACTACCAGATTAAGCAGGCTGACTGACGCCAGAAAGAAGTTTTTGAAAACCATTTTTAATAAATTGGTTTTTAGTACCGTTATACGCTTAACTCTGACCTGACTTGTCGGGCGCGGGATATGTGATACGCAGGGCTACACGGGATGCACAATAACTATATCTTAAGATAAAACTTCAGTATCAATCTGCGAATGAATTTATTTATTCTCATTCGTTGTATGCAATGCCTAGTAAACATTTACGATTTCTAAAATTAATTTGAAATGTTTGATAATGTTTTATAATTTATAATTATCCTACGTAACCTATACATTTCCTAAATAGCGATCGAAAATGTATGTAATACATTCGCTATGACAAGTGGTATGTACTTAAATATATATATATATATACTTTAATCATCCAATTGGAACATCTTTACTTAATATTCGATGCTACTAAATAAAAAAATATGTGATACGATCACGGCAACGCGTTGCGCGGGGTTCCCATTAATATATAAAGCAAATTAAAGAGTGAACCATCCTAACCTAGCTTTCCTTCATTCCTAGTACACAATTCCTAGGTTTTATATATATCCTAAGACGTATACACTAACAAGATGTGTCACTAGGTAATATGTTACTTTATAGTATAATTTGGTGTGTTAAATAAAAATTTAAATATATTTGAATACTTTCAAAGTGTAAGTAAATTATTGCTACAAAATTTATACGTATTTAAAAATATATCAACAATAAAATGTAGGCAACAACTCGTTGTCGTCTTTTCAAGATAAAAAATTAAGTTTGCGATATTAAAACAAACAAAATTATTTCATATAAATTTTACATTTCTGTCTTGGAATCGAACTAAGGACCTTCTTAACTGCGGTCCAGTAGGGTAACTATTGCGCCACACGCCGTTGTCATGACAACGACGTATGACATTATAATCCGGTAAAAATAAGTGCAAATAAAGTCCTTAGTTGCATCTCATTAACATTGAATTTTGTTTTGTCAACTTACATGTTAATACTGTACTATACCATAGTAAACCCCGATATTCACAAACGATACTATGACATCTTACAGAGACAGAAAGCAGGGATCCCTGCTAAGGCAGTGTTAGATACCTGATGATCAGCATCTGCCACTTCAGGAGGCGGCCAAGTGTATTCCTTCACATCGGCTGCAGTCCATATCTTGTTACTGCAAAATAAAACAACGTCAACAATAGCACCTATTATTTATTTTATATCTAAAACATCCGTTCTCAATTTACCGGCAAAATCTAGAATTTTTGTCATTTTTAGCATCAGTTTTGGTAATAAATTTCCAGTGAAATATTGATAATATATTTTTTTTTATTTATTATCTATGTATCTTTTTTACCGATGTGTCTTTCCAGTACATTAAGTTATATTTAAATTTACAATATTTTATTAAAGAAAAAAATTAAAAGGTTTAAACATAGATATATCGCACTATGGT
Source organism: Calpodes ethlius (assembly GCA_018251375.1). Lineage (NCBI taxonomy): Eukaryota > Metazoa > Arthropoda > Insecta > Lepidoptera > Hesperiidae > Calpodes > Calpodes ethlius. Next base: position 16,414 of record DWPA01001286.1, on the reverse strand, counting down.
TTGAATAATTCTCAATTCATTAAATAATGCCGTAGTGATACCAAAATTACCGGGACCATCGGTTCTATGCCGGTATCAAAAAAAAAAAAAATAGTTCTGTAGTAGTGAACTATATAATAACTCACCTGTCAAACAAATCGGCAAACTTCGACTTCTTCATTTTATTGCTTTCATTAGTAGAGCTCTTCACGGAGCTTTGGGAGTCCTCGTCGAGGAGATGGGATGGCCTGAAAAGTGTTAAGGGATAATATAATTATTTAAGGTTATAGTTAATTTTATTTATTATACTGGGAAAATAAAATATATTTACTTCGCAGGAGTGGCGTTGTCGTCCATCATGCAAGTCTCCTCCTCGAACAGCTGCACCGTGGTGGTGGCCGGCCCGCACACCCGACCGTATATCCCCATCGTTTCCTGCAGTTACAGGGAATCACTTTACGTCTCGTGTACAAATTACAGACTTTCGATACTAAGTAAATATAACGACGTCATAATTATAAGCAGGCAAGATTTAACAACATTATCTTAATATAAATATTCGTTTTACTAAATGTACCTTCATATACATCGCTCCCCTGCCCCCGCCGCGGCCGCGTCCACGCCCCCCTCGCGGCGTCCGGCCCGGCGCCCGTCCGCGCCCACCGCGGCTGCCGCGTCCCCCCCGCGAGCCTCGCCCGCGGCCCTCGCCCACCGACTCCGGAGACTTCATCGATGGATCCTCCATCTTAGGCAGCGAAGTCTCCAGAACCACCTTCAATTCGGCGGCCTCCCCGAAGAATTTTATGTCACTCGTCGAGGAGTTTCGTCTCCGGCTCGTCAGCGGAGTGGAGCACATGGACGGCATCTTGTCGAGCGCCTCCGTCATCCGGGGCAGCTTTATCCTAGAGCTAGTGGGATCGATTTCTTCCTCCTTTTGTTGTTCGACAAATATCCTATTGGCGGTCTCCACGACGGGCTCGGGTGTGGGCGTGGGCGTGGGTGTAGCGTCAAGTCTACGCGCACCCCTCCCGCGCCCTCTGCCCCTCGGTTTCACGAGCACCACTGGTCGTTCCCTGGAAAAATTCATCCCAATGGTAAAACATTTATTCTATTTAATGAATTGCTAAGCATAAATAAATATGTTTACAATGGACTATGAACTAAATTAACTAATTAACTTTGTGTAGGACAAACCAATGAGGTGGAGTTTTAAAATGTATCGTATTGGACTATACAAGTACAATAGTAAATCAATAGTTTACTAATATGACCAATGAAAAATAACCTGAGAGCATTTCACATCCTATCCGTGGCTTGCATTGCCCAAAACCTTTTAAGGGAACAATTCACCCATTAAGTGAAGAAACACTATATATGTAGGTATACATATAAATGGTGACAAAGCTTGTCGACTGCTTAACGTGCCCCATGAAACAATGCTCAAAGACTTCTATTACTAGTGACCCTCAAACATACGAAAGATCGTATGTTAGGTTGCTTATGTTATGTATTGTTATGTTTTTAATCGCTTACAAATAGAAAAAAATTAATTTATCATGACATACCTGGATAACCGAAGTGATCTCTGCGGTCGCTCTTCCAGCGCAGGAACCGGCAATGTGACCACAGGCTTTGCACCCTCAGAGACGGGTAATTTGCGAGGTCTACCTCGTTTCTTAGGTTGGGGGGTCATCTCCACGGGTTTGGGAATGTCTACACTGTCATTTGTTGCATTAGTTGTCACTTTCGGGCTAGGCACTTCTAATGGGTCCTGTGATATTTCATCAGGAGTCATATTAAAATCACGAGACTCGGAGTTGTCGTGAAAGATCATCTCGTGTATTTCAGGCTGAGACTTTTCCGAAGGCAAAATTACACTGACAACATCAGAACTACCTGTTGATGTACTAGACTCTAATTCTGACGATAAGCAATGATTTTTTTCTGTGCAATGAATATCATTGAACGGTAATGCCTGAATTTGTTTTGCTTGTAAATTGGACAAAATATTGTGTAACTTTGAATTTCCATTTTTGGAACAATTCTCATTATTTAATAGTGTATGATTTGTAGTCCTTATTCCTTGTTTATTTTCTAGTTGTTTGGTTGGAGATAGTTGAGGACTCTTCGATAATATAGGTGTTATAGTAAGCGCTTTATTAGACAATAACTGGCCAAGTTTCAATCTTTTAGTTTCAAGCACTGAAAGTTCAGGCTCTTTACTTTGTGGTTGATTAATCTCAGCACTTGACATTCTCTTGCCAGCATTCCTCCGTATGATAGGCACTTTCTCTGCACTCTGGACTATCCTCGAACTTCGGAGTCTTTTACCCACAGGTGGAGTGTTTGCGTCTGTGTTTGTTTTTCGTCTGCTGTTTAAAACTCTATTTTGATGTATATCATTGATGAAGTTCGAAGTTTTGTCAGATCCAGATGTTGGCGTTTCCGGCCGTTTCACTTCTTCAGTTATAATTTTAGCTGAAGGGCCATGATCAGTCTTATTAATTTTTAAAATTATTCTTGGAGAATCTTGGTCTGAGCTTTGATTTGTCACCTTATCGGTAACATTTATTTCTAATGGTTTTGTAACACTTTCATTCACCTCCTTACAAAGTTCTTGTATTGGCCGAAAATTTAAATGTATAGGAGAAGACCTCACTTCATTGCTTCTTTCTATTGTTTTCTCCTGGATGCCTTCAGCGTTTGTCCTATCACTAACATTATCTTTCCTTGAAGGAATTTCTTTTGATCTAGGTGAAACTGTTTCTTGTCTGGATTGCGGCGGAGAAGCACAATTTCGTACCTTAGATTTATAGTCATCAGTTGCAACATCTACATCTTTTCTAACTTCCAAAAGCTTCTTCAGCAAAGTACAATTTTGCCTCGAAGGCGATTGTTGCTTATTTTGCATAAGTATCTTTTCGGATTCTATAGAAGCAGCTCTTAAGTTTTGATTGACATGCTCGATATTTTTAGTTACTCCATCTATATTTAAAGTCTCTATCTTTGCATTAGTCTGTACAGAATCTTTCGCTATTTCATTTATAGATATACTTGATGTTATTGTTTTTACATCTTGCTTTTTCTGTTGCTTTATGATTGACATATCTTCTGATATGTTTGTATCAGTAGCAGTTGATAACTGGTCTACATCAGGCTGAACACCTGCATCTGAGCATTTTCTATCATCAGTTGTAGAAGACCTTACCTGCTCAGATGTTAATTTTTTGTCTGGCTGATCCAAGGGTGTTACCATTGAACTACTACTTGCAGTACAATTAACATTTTGTTCATCCTCTTTTATCAAACCTTCTTTAGTAATATCCAATTCAGGAGGCTTAACGATAGGTTTAATGTTAAGTTTTGATACAGTTGGTATATGCTCACTAACATTATTGTAATGAGCATTTAGGTCGTTCTTCTCAATAGTGTAAACACTTTCATTTGTATTGGAGTCAGCCTTAGCTTTCATATTTATTTTCATAACTAATGGTGGATTTTTAACTATCATATCATCCACTTCATCATTTGCTTTAGATTTGACCTCATCTGGTTTTAACACCGGCTTGATGTTCAACTTTGTTATAATAGGTATATTCCCATATTTACCATCTGATTTTGGACTATCTTTCTTAGGAGATGATGGAGATTTTCTGCCCTCTTCAAGTTTGACCAAGGGTTTAATATTCAGTTTGGTCACAACAGGTATCTTATCCTCAATTAAAGAACTACTAGGTTCATCATCAACAGGCTTACATATCGGTTTTATGTTTATTTTAGTTACTATCGGTATTTGATCTGTATTTTCATCACTGGAATTTCCAGTTTCAGAAGATTGATTTTCGGAATCTTTATGTACATCTTCATCTAAAGGCTTAACAATAGGCTTAATATTAAGTTTAGTAACAACAGGTATACTATGTTCAGCAGTTTTTATATCATCACAGTCTTTTTCTTCCAAAGAATTTGTCTCAGGGCTTTTTATGGGTTTAATATTTAATTTAGTTATTTTAGGTACATCTTCTTTACTAGCATCTACTTCACTATCCTTAGGTTTAACAATAGGTTTTATATTTAACTTCGGTACTACAGGAACTTTAGCATCCAATCCGTCTGTTGGTTCGCCACTCTCAGAGGGCTTCACAACAGGTTTTATGTTCAATTTTGTTACAACAGGGATATGTGTATCAAGATCATCATTTGTCTTTTTGGGAGTCTTAGGTTGTGCCTCATTGTCGGTTTTTATTATAGGTTTTATTGTTATTTTAGGCACTTGAGTACTTTCTTTAACCTCTATACTGGAAGAAAATGGTTCTGTAGAAATCTTGAGTTTAGGGATTTGATGTGTATCACAATCATCGGAAATATTTTCTTTTTGTGCACTATCTGGAGGTTTTATTTGTTTTATTGTCAATTTCGGACTAAGTGGTTGACCTTCAACTTTTGCAACATTTTTAATTGTTATTTTGGGAACCTTTTCTGATTGCCTTTCATCTGATTGACTTATAACAACTTTAAGCTTAGAAGGACTTTCTGCGCCTCTGCTTTGCTCCTCATTTTCATTATTATGAATACCTTTTATAGTAAGTTTTGGAATATTTTGTTCAGTGTAAAATTTTCCTTCAGTTTCTGTACCTGGTTTGCCAAGTTTTATTGTAACCTTTGGGACAACATCAGGCGGGCCTTGATCTGATGCTGATGCTTGGTCTGAAGTACTTGTACTATCATCATTTTCAGAACATTCAGATTCAGATATTTCACTGCTGCTAGATTTTCTGTGGAAATCAGTAATTTTCTCTGGCCTTTTAGGAATAGGTTTTATATTAATCTTAGTTATGCTTGGTATCATATCTTTGCTTTCGACCACATTGCCTTGGATTCCTTGAGATATTGGCTTTATTGGCTTAATTGTTAGTTTTGGTACAGGTGGTTTGAGTTCATCGGCTAATTTATTCCCTAGTTTTATTGTTAACTTCGGTACTTGTTTTGTTGATTCAGCTTCAGTTTCATGAACAGAACTACTACTGGCATCATTAGTTTGGTCTTCTGAGTTTTGTTCAGTTATTTCTGTAGGGTGTGGTGTAGATGGAATCTGCTTTATTGTTGGTACTGTTTTGATATTCACTTGTGTATCCTCTGAAGGTATAGGTACATCTTTTACTGTTACATCTACTGTACTTTGCATAGATAAGTTTATTTTTATCGGTGTTACGGTTTTAGAATTCTCATGTGTATCATCTGAAGATGCAATGGTCTCTTTTTCTGTTGTATCTATTGAACTTTGTGCAGATAGGCTCAATTTTACTGGTGGCACTATTTTGATGTCTTCAGGTGTCTCTTCTAAAGATACAATTGGTTGTTTTTCAGTTACACTTGTAGAACTTGATATAGATAGGTTTAACTTTAACGGTGGCACTGTTTTAGGTTTTTCTTCTGCATTCTCTGTAGATACAACTATCTCTTTATCCATTGTCTCTGTTGAACTTGGCTCAGATGGAAGTGCCAATTGTGTATTTTCACTTACATCCTGTAATCTACAAGATTCTTCAGTTGTTTCACTGACTTTAGTACATTCAATAGTTTCAGTATCAATTGGATTGGGAATACTTTCAGAAACTATTTCAGGTTTTTCAGCCTCAGCTTCTTTTGATATACTAATACCACTCGTAGAGGCAGTACAAACTTCAGTAGGGAGATTTTCTGATGATGTTGATTGACAATGTTCACTTTCTGTTGGTAAGGATGGTGTATCATGCACTTTTTCTGTGGTTAAACTATGGCTTACTTGTGGAGTAATTTTTTGTCTAATTAGCTTAATTTTTTTAGGAGGACATGTTGATGTTTCTGCTTGGCAGATACTAACTTCGCTTATGTTTCTAATCTCTTCTGTCTTAACATTACCATGTACAAGGGGCACAGCATCCGACGAACTAGACACATCCTTGACAACACACTCACTAGACTGTTCCGATACATTAATGTTAATACTTTGTGAATCCACTGTCGAGGAAACAGTGGAATCAGGCCTACGATCACTAGGGGCTGGTCGCACAAGTCGTCTTTTTAGGGGAGACCGTGAAACAGTTTCAGTAACTTGCACACTCGCTTCACTCACACTATTGTCACTTGACGTTGACTCTGCACTTTCAACTATCACTTTGTCTCGACTGTCACTGGATGTCACAAACTTTACTGTCCGTTCACATGACACACCATTATTTGAGTCTATGGGGTCAATTTTTTCAATTGTTTGTAGTTCACTGCTGGATGGAATATTTGGAATTGGACCGGTGGGTGGTATGACCTCTGTACATGATGCAATTGGCTCCTTTGCATCTGCAGTTTCAGCAGTGTCACCCGGTGGCGTAGGGGCGCTTGTTTGTGGTAAAACAGCACAACTTGCATTGGCCTCTACCGTGGCCTCATTTTGCGACGTGCTCTCGGCTTGCACGTCGTGACACTCTGAACTTATCACAATTTCACTTTTGGCACTAATGTCCGATTCGGTGTTTGATAACTGTGGTGCATTTTCAGTTTTCACTTCTTGTGTAACATTTTGCAAAGATTCACTGCTTTCGACCACTTCGCCGCCGTCATCAGCATCCAAAGCGAGTGGTAAGCGTCTCGGCGCGCCAGGATCCACGATTTCATCTATCATGTCCAAGATCTCCTCCGTGCTAGTGTTGACGTAGGGTGTCGTCGGGGAAGGCACACTGTCACCGTCGAAATTATCCTCCGACATCGCAAGGTTTTCGCACGGTGGATTCGGTTCGGAAGATTCCTGCTGTGAACTACTAGTTGCATTGACGTCCTCAATCTGTCTGATGTCCTTTTCCCGCGCCGATGTACGGCGGGAGGCGATCGTCGCAGCGCCCGCATCATCCTCTGAACTCTCCATTATCTACTGTTATGCGACGCTGTCATATCTGAAATATAAAACGCCCGCTGGGTGATATTTACGTTACGAATGGGTAACCTGACGACGTGCGAGCTTGACGAACCACAGGCACCATTCTAATTCACCATAACGCTACAAAAATTTGTTCACGGGGTCCATGGTGTTGATTATTGTACCTACACATGTACTTTATTCTCATATTCACGACGTTTACGTGTCGTCCGAATACGCGCGGAGTCTTGAAAACTATCCATTCAACAGCGTAAACCGGCAAACAAAAAGCTTGTATACGCCATTTTTAAAACCAAAGACATGGCAGGTTTGGCTGTATGAGCCAATAAAAAATATTTTATACGGACAATTCGGCCATTGTCGTGTTGGTAAACTGCAAGAAGCCCATAGATCGCTCCACTTGAGCTTTTAGCTTGTAAAAGAGTAATAAATATGCCTTCCGACATGTGGTAAAACGAGTAGGATAATAGCTTCTAAAACGTAAGCGGGATTATGTTATATGGCAATTTTAGTAAATAAAAGTAAAAAACATTTCAGTTATCAAACCCTTAACTCAAATAAAAATATTAGTCTATAATTCCATTAATTTTAAACATCATATTTTTTATTATTTCTTTGAACGTTAGTTATCCGATAATCGGATCGGACACTTAGCGTTTGAGCTATCAACGAACTTCTCTTACAATTTTTTATTCAAACATTACGTTATTTCAAATAATGACTACATTATTATAATCAGTAAAGTTATTTAAACTTACTTATCAACAAGGATTGTTGTCTAAATTAACAACCAACTCAACTGTTTGTAGAACAATTTATTTGTGCGAGATCGTGTGCGAGTTAGGAAACATTTTCGGATATTTATGTTAGGTATTTTTATTATCATCCTACAATCGGATTCAAATGTAAAATCAATTTAATTACCTCGTCTAATATCTAAATATATATATATATAAGAAATATCTGCAAACTATAGTATTCGCAACCCAATGTCGTCGGATTTCGACTTCCGATAATTATGGCAACTTTAAAAATATAAATATATACTTCATAAAACTATCGATGTTTATAAACTAAATAATATTTATGAGTTCATTTTGCTTATAAATTAGTGTACACATGTCATTGTGAAAACGAATTAACATTACTAAAAAATATTATTATTATTAAATGAAGTATAAAATAAATAAATAACGGATGATAATCATCAGTATAATTACACCTCGGGACAAGCTTAATGACCCTGCCATATCATGCTTGCGTTTAGCCGATACATCATTAATCGTCCCTTGACCTGATCGCTTATTTTTCGTCCTTGTTTCTAATCTGCAGATGACAAAAAAGTATGTGCGGTCCCTCATAATTACTTAGCGTGTTCACTTATCATAACTATCAGTTTTTAAACCAGTCGTTCTTATTTAGTTCTTATCTAATAAAAATCTTATAGTGATAATAAGATTTAAAAATATATATGGCGTCATTAAGATGCACATTATATAAATGAGAATTTATTTGTGTATAGGCAAAATAAGTGAAATTTGTAGTTTTGTAGGTAATTATGGAATATTTTAGTACATCAAAAATAAATATATTGCGTAACAAATTAATCATGGACTAGTTCAACAAAGTCTGTAGATAGTCTGTGCTGGAAAGCTACGAAGGTTTGGCAAGTTTATATTAACTTTTAGGGAAGCTAAGCTTCTTTATTATTTGATTAATGGAGAGTATTCTTTGGGTTCCTTGGACTAAAGTACTTTCTCCTTCCACGTAGTATCTCTAAGTAATCTGTGGTACATTAAAATATGAAATGAAAACCAGCATTATACCATAGACTAGATTTGGCTGGAGTGTAGTAATTTTTAAATACATATTACATCTTTCTAACCTGTGGTAGCATAACTAGTCTGTGAAAGACACTGTCAAAAAATACATCGATATCTACATAATCTGCGCCTCGATATCTCGCTGTCTCTTTTCTTTATTCTGTTATGTATATATTTAGTCGCATTGTATATAAATATATTAACCTAAAAAAATACTTGTAACAAGAACATTAGTTAAATTTTCATAGCAATCAGTTAAATTATACTAAGATATAATGACAACAATTAGACCCTTTACTTGTGAAGACATGCTAAGTTTTAATAATGTGTTAGTATACAGTGCAATTATTAATTTAAAAGATTGGTGGTGAAATGAGATTTTTTCCTATAATTAATTGCTTATAATGATTTTTTACAGTAATTTAGATCCATTGACGGAAACATATGGATTATCATTTTACACGCAGTATTTAGCTCACTGGCCGGAGTATTTTCAAGTTGCTGAATCACCAAGCGGCGAGATAATGGGATACAGTAAACATTTTTATTATTTCCCTAAATATTTATAAGAATATCTCCTATTTGAGATATCTATTAGCAGAATCACTTTCTACCGGTCACTCGCATGGAGGTATTCAATTTACATATCAATGACAAACTAAAATCTACAGCCACAAAACAAGGGTAAAATAGGAGATCATGAGTTACGATTCATTTAAAATTGTTTAAATATTTTAGTACTAATTTTTTGTTGTTCTCATAGCTGTTATCTATTATCTTTCCTATTTCCAAAACATTTATCTTTTCATCTTCGTTTCAGTTTTATTACATTTAATATTAAATCTTATACTATATGGTATTTAAATATGCTTTTTAGTAATGGGAAAAGCCGAAGGTCATGGTGAAAATTGGCATGGACATGTTACTGCTCTAACAGTAAGCCCTGACTATAGACGATTGGGTCTGGCTGCCACCTTGATGAACATCCTGGAAGATGTATCTGAAAAGTAAGTTAGTAGAATTAGTAAGTAAGGTAGTAGTGGGGATGTACACAAGCAGTGCATAATACTGCATGTAAAACAAATGCTTAAGAGTTGTAAAAATTGTAAAGAACATGAGTATATGTGTACTAAACAAAAGCAGGCACCAAGCATTGAATCTTGCTGTTCAATTATGAATTTATTTTTCTAAATAGTGGCGTAAGGTATATGAAAAAAGACATTAATTAAATTGGTCTGACTCAGAATGAGAAATATATTTTTTTTCTAAGTTTGGTTTTAACAGTCTTTTTGGACATCAAACAATGCCATGACATATTAGAAGTACCAGAAGAAGAAAATAATTTACTGAAGATTTATTATCCTATTAAATAACCAACACTGTTTATGGCAATGTCATCCATATCATGTTCAAGTAGTTTTTCCTTTATAATTTTTACCAAGAATATAATAACTTTTCACAGGAAATAGTTAATTATTCATTACAGTAATACAATTGTATAGTAGTAAAATAATGGTATTAGTAGTATTAATAATAGAACCATACAGTATTGTTGTGCATCAGTATTGGTAGTAGTTATTGTATTTGATAAATGCTATCTACAGCATGTTGCTTTCTATTACTAAGGGTCTGTGCTGTAGATAGATGAGGTCATAATGGAATTGTATGGATTTCATTTTGACCAGTTTTGACACAAGCCAGAGTTGTGTGCTACTAACAATATATTATTATCAAAGTCCATGTCCAAAGGGTACAAACAAATAAATTTGATCAGTTGGTTTGTTATATTGGCATGAGATTAATTCATCTCTTTACATGATAAATTAATTTTAAGGCTATCTAATAAATTGATTCTTACAACAAAGTTATTATGTGGTAGATTCTTCACACTATGGTAAAAATCTGACACTGAAATATGTAACATATTTCCCTGCTTGTTATGTACTCCGCCATGTAAAAGCCCGCGGAGGCGCACTGTGGATTTTCGGTTGACGGCGGCGCAGATTTTCTTTTTTGAAAAATCCTTATTTAGTTTTCTCAACAAGGTCTACATGTGTTCAACCTATTCTACTGAAATATCTGTTCTGGGTTGCCTGAGTGGTATCAAGGCTTCTGCGTCGAACTTAGAGTAGGACAAATTACTAATGATAACTGACTGGATAACTAATACTTATTAACATGACTAACTTATACTAAAGGAGGTTGAGGTGGTAAATAAAAACTGATTAATTATTTTTTAATACACTGATACAATAAGTTATCAAACTATAATATATTACAACCCTAACTATAATGGTTCATGTTTTTATTTTAGAAAAAAAGCTTACTTTGTGGACCTATTTGTGAGGGTAAGCAATAAAGTAGCAATCAATATGTACAAGAATTTGGGATACATTGTATACCGGACTGTGCTGGAGTACTATTCAGGGGATCCTGATGAAGACGCTTATGGTAAACATCTTTTTTTACAAATAATACCTTTTTACAATGATGTAAACTTCAACCTGTCATTTTAACTCTAATGCTTTGCACCAATTGTAAAGGAAAAAGATATTTCATTATTTTAAAACTAAACTCAATGGAAAATAGTTGCCATTGGCCAGACACAGTTTTAACTCTTACAGTATTATCAAGCTATGCAGAAAAATGGCTGTCATTAAACTTACATTAACTTGGCAGTTGAGACCAAGTTATGATAATAATAATAATCTTAATCATTTCAGATATGAGGAAGGCCTGCTCGAGGGATATAAATAAAAAATCAGTTATTCCACTCACACATCCAGTAAGACCTGAAGATGTTGATTGAAGATCTAATATAATTATAACACTTACACATTTATCTGTACTGATGAACCTACATTTCTGTGAATAATTTTATCATTCTCTTTATACTGTAAAATAAAAAGTATTAAATAATAAGTAAATGTTGTATTTTATTGTGATTCAGTCAATATTCTTTTACCCATGTAATATTGTATGGCACTGCATTTATAGTTAAAGAAAACATAATATATTAAAATATAATTTATTGTATTAAATGTAAAGTTTGTATACTTAGATTCATATAACAAATGGCTTACAAATTGTTTTGGAATTAGTAATGTTTCATTCATTACTTTCATCACTGTCGTCGGTATCATGAGCATTTTCCTGGGCATCTTGGCTTTGCTGTTCACTTTCCTTGTTAGTATTTTCAGGAGGAGAGGGTTCAGAAACTTCTTTTTGTTTACGCCATTGTTTAGCCGCGGCAAGTAGTTTCAAATTAGGTCTAACCATTTCATCTTCAGGGAATATGTAATCAAATACCTCTTCCCAACCCTCCTCAACTCCACTTTCACTAACAATCTTCTGTCTCTTTTTAACTCTCCTAGGCATTTTCGCAAGCACTTTGTCAAGTGTTACCTCATCACCTATTTCTGTTTCAAAGTCTTTCCATGCTTCTAACAAAAGTACTCTAGATTCTTTTTCCCCGGCACTTCTCAAGCTGTCATTGGCCCTTTCGTACACTCGCCTGGCTAATTCAACATTTATATTATCAGGATTCTCAGCATTTAGTTCAAACTTAGCATAAGACAGCCATACTTTAACATGAACAGTTCTTTCAAGCAACCTTTCATAGAGTTGCCTAGCTTTTTCTGTTTCTCCTTGAGTCACCTCAAAGTCTATATAACTTTTCCATAAAAGTTCAGGCATGTCCAATCTTGGCTGGCCAACTGCTATCTCATAGATGGCTCTAGCTCTGTCTATATCGCCAAGCAAGGTCTCCAATTCAGCAAACTTGATCCAAGTTACACAATTTTCTGGTCCATATTCTAAAAACTTTTGATATAATATTCTACATCTGTCAAATTCTCTTAGCTGAATTTCCAAATCAATATATCCTCTGTACAATTTATCTCTTGGACAGATTCCTAAAGCCATCCCTAATGTTTTTCTAGCTTGTTTTAAATTCTTACACCTAACTTCCAATTGTGCATACATTAACCAAATCTTTGAAAATGTAAATATTTTGTGTGGTATTAATTCTAGACATGTTCTATATACCTGTCTTGTTCTCTCTATGTCTTCAGCTTCCAGTTCTTCATACAGAGCATAATTTATCCACAGATAAATGTAGCGCCTCCAAAACTGCTTATCTTTCGTTGGAGGTACATTAGCTATTGCTCTTTCATATGTATCTCTTATTACATCAATATTCCCTTCATTCTCAACAAGTCTGATATAGTCAAACCATGCATCATAATTAGTTGGATTCTCTATTACTTCTTGCTCGTACATGTATTTTCTTTTATTAACAATAACATCTTCAATACCAGATCTGTCACCATATTTCTTTTCATGTATGGTGTAAGCTTTGTATAATTCCTTGTTTCTATCTTTAGGGATGTGATCCAAAGCATATTTATATATAACTCTTGCTCTGTCATGTTCCTTCTGGTTTTCCTCAAATTTGGCAAATGCTATAAACAATCTTTCATCAAGTTCCTCATCGCCAAAGAACTCTACTGCTCTCTCATACACTTTTCTTGCACCGTTGATGAACCCATGGTTTTCTTCAAATCTTGCATACTTAATCCAGTGTTTAACATCTGGGTGTACCATAACAAACCGTTCATAGATTTGTCTTGCTCTGTCCAATTCTTTATACCTCAATTCAAAGTTGATGTATGTTTGCCAAGCTTGTTCATCTGGTTGCCATTCCATCCATCTTTCAAAAACCTTTAAAGAGAAAATATTAACCTTATAAGTAAGGAAAATAATTGTGAACCATAAATCATTGAAATACAATTTAATACTGGTATGATGGAATTAATAAAACATTTTAATGTCTGTACAATCCATAGTATAACTGATTACTGATTTTGTGTTGCGGTTTACCAGTAGAGCAATTTTAAAATGGCTTTATATTAGACTGTATGTTTGTGTCCATTAAAAAAAATGTACTTTACTAGTGTAATGTACTAGTATTAATTACTAAACAGTATAACTGTACCTGTCGGGCTCCAGCAATGTTTTCCAGCATTTCCTCCATGTAGGTATACTTATACCAGAACTGTGAAACTCTGGGCAATATTGTAACTGCTCGATCCCACAGGTTACGTGCATGGTTCACTTGTCTATTGCGCATTTCCATCTCAGTATATTTCAACCTGAAATTATATTTCCCAATAATAGCCAAAACTTTGTACTGTACATGTTGAAAACCTAAATTAAGAAAGCGTTTACCTTAAAAGATAATATATTTTCATATTATTTATATTGAATTACAATTTCATCATTCTCAGGAATTATGGTTTGAATTTGACAAGCAAATATGTTTTATCTATTGCTGGTTAAGAAAATACTGAATCCAGTGAGTATATGTATATCAAAAAGCATACTGGTTTTAACAATGACGGTTAATGTATTACGTTAAGGATTAGAAGTTACAATTAATCCAAGTAGTTTATGTTTATTTATGTATAATATTTAATAATGTACAAACCATAGGGTTACATTTCTGTGGTCCACGTCTAGGGCCCTCTCATAGATGGAGCGAGCCCTTTGTACTTGTTTCTGAGACTCTTCCCATTGAGCATATTTCAGCCAATTCCCGATAACCTAAAAATGTATAGAAAACTGTCAAATTACATCTAGAGAATATTTGAAATGATATCAACATTGCAGAAATTTGGGATTAAGATTTTTATACCATTCTGTTTTTGCGAATGTTATCCTCAAAAGCCTTTCTTTTACGATGCTGATAATCCCTTAACTCCTCAGGATCTGAGATCTTCTGTTTTGGTGGAGGTGGTAAGATTTCCAAGTCCCTTTCTTTTGCTTCCCTAAGTAACTGCTCTGCTGTAATTTGTATTTCTGCAGGGGCTTTATTTTTAACCTGAAAATAGAATTTTGCTTATAAACATAATACTTCAGTAAAGTAATAATCATTAACTTCATAGTTAGGTAATTTAAGTGTTTACCTTTGCCACTTTGGGCATTTTCGCCGTTTTCTCCATTTTGACGGTTGTGTTGAAGAAACAATAAAAAGCTAGATAATTTACGTTTTGTTTACACTAGTCTTTATGAGCGTTATTGTAGAAATCAAAAAGTTAACACCAATATAACACAGCCAACACGCTGCCGCCTCGTTAAAATCTGTTGGAACTAATGTCTCTATTCTACTTAACAGCAACCCCACTCTTTTTTTATCTATTCTTGTCTGAAATTTAAATTGTTATATTTTACTTGATTATCAGTATTTAATTTAGCAATGTCGTAAAATATAAATACTGTTTTGTAATTTTAGTATATTGTCTATATCTAGACATACTTAATGTCAGTATCAATCATAGACTAGGTAGACTTACTACGTACTACAGTTTATAGAGAAATGTAAATGGGCAAAGTTAATATTATGCACCAAACTGACCTGTGAGGGTCTATACCAGTGTTTCTCAACTTTTTTGGTGCCATATTCCACCATAACCTATTAAAATTTTTATTCCTCCTATGTAACATACAACATTCTTAACATTAAAAAATGGATCTGTTCACTTAAGAAACAAACGATAGGTTGTATGAAGAAATCTTTATGAAATTAGTACCAAACACACAGTAAGTAGAAACATATAATAAAAAAACATTACTAAATTCTAAATAACTTTTATAAAGATTTTACTATATTAATTTATTGACAATCTTACGCTTTATACTTGCTGCACAGATATTTTAAATTAGGATCCCATTTGGTTAGCTTCTGTCTCAAGTCCCAATTTTGTGTTATATCTAGTCGATTTCTTTTATTTACCAGTAAATAATTTACAGCACTAAATCGACATTCAGCTAAAAATAAAGATGATAAGGATAACGATTTTCTCGCACATTTGATTGAATATGTTTATTTGAATTTTGTTTCCTCGCAAAGCCATGCCATCGCTCCTGTTATATTAGGTAAATAGAGTTTTTTAACTAACTCATCATTTAACTGTCTTTTATGTTTACTTCACGATGCTAGTCATCCAATTGATTTGAAATTGCATTTAAGCAGAAATGGAGCTATCAGTGAAGGCTTTCAATCGTCTTGATCCTTGGAAGCCGCCACAAGGCATTCCAGGTAGGATGTTAAATCATTGGGAGGATCCGTGAGGATGCTAAGTTGGTGGTCGGTTAAGGAGGGCGGGGGATAGTCCACCGCCTCTCTAATAATGGTGTTGGGGTGTTGCTCGGAAGATTTGAAGAACCATTCCGAAAAGTCTTTGAGAGCTTCTTGGATCGTGTCCAGCCCTATGCTCTTTGGATTGATTAACGTAGTATCTCTCTAGGCAGTACCTACTCTGTGGACTGATTGAGGATGAAAATTAAGGTTATTTTAATTTTTAGTGGAGTTATTGAAAATAAAAGTTTGTTGATATTTTGAATTGATAGTACTATATACTATTGCTACCAGGATAGTACTAAATTTGTGGACGGAGGATAAAATAATACGCAAAGATAATTTACTTAAACTTAATGGTTTAAGAGTTGATGTTATAGATATTTACTAAAATAAAATGAGAGTTCTCGGCAAAAGTTTCTCCATATTTTCCCGCCGTTTCTTACGATCAGATAATTGTAAGCACACTATTCATTTATTTTTATTATAGAATACATTTTTTTTAATATTTGGGTTTTAAAACAGACACTTTATTGGACAGACATGTATGAACATATCTCCAAA